>FIZT01054889.1:0-16038 GCA_900065295.1 Paracoccus marginatus
AGTGCGTTGAGGCACGTGTTAATATCAACTCAGAGGTCTCAAACTTTGGGGATCTTCTTTCTACTTGCAATGGCACGTTTTAATGATGTTGCCGAATTTCGAATCGAAAATTCGTTTTTTCATTGTCACCCTACTGTATATTTTATTTGTAAACACTGCGTGGAGCCTATTTACCATAGCATTTAATGCATACATGTGGCCGGACTGGTGCAAGTTTATGACCTAACTCCTACAGAGTTAACGAACGCTGTCTCAAGGACAACGTATATTTTCGTCTTCTTCCGTGCATCTCTCGGTGCATCCTGCATTTCCCGTGTACGAGTACGACGTATACTGCAGTATACCCAAACATATCCAAATGCGAGACGTTTTAATTTCTTAATATACCTAAAACACGCTTTTATTACCGTATTTGATCTTTTCTCTGGCCCCTACTCGTCTCCTACGTGCGTATATGGTGCCTTTTGCGGCGCGGCGCGTCTGCGGCTCTTTCCATCCAGAGAAATACATATCTATATGGATGTTTTACAAGTAAATACACTCGGCTTTTGGAAAAAATACTCACACGGCCGCCGATGAAATGTTTTCTTAAAATATTATAAAACGGTTGCGAAAAATACTCGGTTACGAAGTGAACCGGAAACGACGTGTTTGACTTATTTCTCAGCTGGTCCAGTAATTAAGCGCGTTTTCTTTCGATGGTATTTCGCGCACCGCAAAGAGCCGGCGAACAGACGGGCGTCGAGATGTAGGAATTTTTTGGCCAGTGAGCCCCGCTGCACGAATGCGTAAGATAGGTTACGTGATACGACCGTGGCATAGGTGGGTTTCTTAATTACGCTGAGGGGAAATTTTTCATTGTTTTGGTCACTTTCGTGAGATGGCGACTAAGGAATTTCACGTTACGTATGGTTTTTATATGGTAGATATCGAATCTCAATGAATTAAGTAAGTGCAGGTATGTGGAGCTGCAGGTGAGAATTGGTTTGCTAAGAAGCTATAGATGCGGGCTGAGGTTCCAGGTACAAATTCAAGTTTGAGTGAGATTGACTAAAATTTCAGTGATTTTTTCACTTATTCTAAATGAAACAATTTTTCCGATTTTTTAAACTCTACTCTAAATTTTCATCAAATTTTTCTGAGTTTTTCGACCTTTAAAAAAAAAAAAAAATTGTACAGCTGGGTGAATATTTTTTTAGGAATAGGTATTTGAACTATGCTCACAATTGTTATTAATGTTTTTTTTTCAAATTTTTTTGGTTGAACATGAGTCTGCTCATGTATTAGAGCATGATGAGCTGGATTATAGAGCATGACGTATGACAGGGGGAGAGGGGGAGCACTTTTGTCCACGACGAAAGACAAAAATACTTGAATTTTCTAAAAAAATTGTTGTTATTTTTTTGAAATTTTTTTGGTCGAGCATGAGTATGCTTATATATTAGAGTCATACTACTCGATGACTCAAGCATGAGATAAAATAGGGGAGGGGGAAAGAGGACATTTGTCCGCGACAATAGACTAAATGTCTTTCGCCGTGGACAGTAAAACAATGGAAGACACGACAAAGCACAAAAAATATTGTGTACTACCAAAGACAAAATTTTCCAAATTTGGCTATCGAGGGCTTCCATTTTCTTTTTTGGAAAAAGTTGATAGCTTAGTTAACTCTAACGTACTTAACTACCCTATTAGCCCCACTCACAAAATTTAATCAATTTGAAATTAAGAAAAATTATGATCCACGTCGAAGGACCATCTATGTTTATGTAGCTTCACGAAAACTGCATTTTGAGGTAATTTTGGTGAATGACGTCGTAATTACTGACGATGAGTTCAAAATGATATTTGGATGGGGTTGGTATGTTAAAAGTACATCAGGGTTACCATTTCTTTATTTCAAACTGGTACTAGATTCACACTTTTGGAATGACTGAAAATGGACCACGACTATGGACAAAAAACCTTACTACAGAACTTTAGGTCAACCTTACCAACATCGAAAGGCCTATAAAAATATTTGAAAGTTGTAAAGAGGTACTTGCAACCCTCCTGTATAGAAATAATGCATCAGAGGAAGAGAATTCCTCAAAAGTCAAAACTATGGAGATAGAAAATATCAAAGGAAGGAAAACGTGACTGCGTACATCCACGACGATGGACATTTGTACCACTTTTGTGGCACTAACGGTGGAGGAGAGCCCTCCCTCACCCTTCGTTTTAGCTTGAGTGGTACCTGACATCGACTCCAAACTTTTGGCCCCAAAAATACCCATATCGCATTTATGGTTTTGGAGATATGTGTCGCGGAGTGGATATTCCTAAAAAAAAATATATCCACCCACCTTGTTTTCGTTTAACTTTCACCTTTCTTTTTTTAATTTTTTGCTGAATTTTTCTAAAAAAAAAATAGGCATGTGTGACAATTTCTCTAAGTCTCCCGAAAATTGAAAAAATTTAGGTGCGTATAAAAATCAAGAAATTGTGAAAAAAATAAAACATGATTTTTAAAAAAATTTTCAAAAAAGTTAAAAATTCAGCATTTTTTAAAATTCTAAAAAATTTATAACGTCAATTATTTTTCTCGTTCTATCGTTGTCAAAAAAAAGTATCAAGAATCCGCTCATTTTTCAACTCGGCATCGCATAACCGGTATCTATACTCGTATCTCACGCCAATTTCCTTTGCACAACCATCACTGCCCTAATTACCACTCGGTAATCACCAAGAACCCTATCAAAGCCACTCGTAATACCTACTACAAATTTCCCTCATTTTACCTCATATTATTGTCGTACTTAACACTCGAGACGCTATCTCCAGCCGGGGCATGAAAATAGCACGAAGCTCATACCTGCATTCTCCATCGCTATCACTATCTATCCGCAATTCATGCAAAAATAACGCTACAAATCACGTTCCAATAACAAAACGGCGCTCAATAAGGGCACGAGGAACTTATCTGCTTCGAGCTCTCATACTCACATCAGAACCATTACTTATACGCTCGTAGGTATATAAGATGAAAACCATGTTAAAAATTACTCATTATCGGTCGTTGTCATAACACTCAACGGTTCTTTTAATATCAAACGATAGGTACTTAAGATAATTTCAAGTACTTGATGAAGATTTGACAACTCGTACGTACCAGCAACGACGTAGCCTGTATACGACCATAGAGAGAGAGAGAGAGAGAGAGAGAGAGAGAAGGAGTTAGAAAGAGTAGGAAAAAAACACACACACACGAGGTAAATCTTATGCAGCTTTAGCAACGCGAACATCGCATCGCATGGTATCGCATATACGTATACCAGCATGTACTTGGGTGAGATGAACATGTGTATGTATTTTTCAGGTTGCTCGCTAGTTGGCTTAAAGATTGTAAATGACAGATTGGTATGTAATAAAGCGTTAACGCCATTATCATCGTGGTACCTGGATGCGGGTAGCATTAAATCCGATTCGCCAAATTATTCATATATTTCGGTCGTCGACGATGCGAGGTATTTTTTTCCACACAATTACACTCTGCGATTATTGTCAATAGTTTTATTCAAGTTCAAGTACAGGTTTTTTTATTCATTTCTCAGACAGAGTGTGGGGACGGGGGAGAAGATAAGCCCTTATTTTTTTCCAAACCATGGTTAATATTTTTTTTCCTTCGAGAATACTACGTGAAAGTACAGCGTGGCTAGTGTATGGTTCGTTTAATCGTGTATGTAGGTATAGTGTGAGGGTACTTACGACGAAATGGCAAATATACTTATACACTTAAAATATCCGAATGATGTCATTATTCGGCTGCACAATGCATAACATGTAGGAACGTAGAAGGTAAATTCTTGAACTAATTTATGATACTCATTTAATCCTATTATTCAAAGTGATACGTTGTCGAGATTGTGCGTAGCATTTTTTACTGCTTAGGTCATCGCGATTTTTCTCTTCACTCCCCCTCCCACCAAGTTCATGTAAAGTAGAGACAGCATTTCACGTGATCGTCAAAGTCAGATTTAGGTATGGGCTGAGAGGGCAGTTGCCCATGGTAGCGAAATTTCAAAGGGGTGGCAAATTTTTGTAATTTTTTCCGAATTCGTGCATTTTTTCAACAATTTCATTTAATTTAACAATTGTTTGAAACATCGAATTTTCAAAATTTGTATTTTTTTTGTAATTCATCGATTTTTTTGAAATTCGTAAATTTTTCGAAATTTATTGATTTATCAAAATTCGCCAATTTTGTAAATTCATCAATTTTTGAAAATTGTTATTTATCAACTTTAAAATTTTTCCAATTCGTTCATTTTTTCAACTATTTTGTCTGGTTTATTAATTGCCCAAAATCTCAAATTTCCACAACTTGTTATTTTTTCAATATTTATCAATTTTTCAAAATCCACTTCAGTTTTGCGAAATTTCAGGTTTTTTGTATTTTTAATTTTTTCTAAAATTTTATCAATTTTGAAATTTTTTAATTTTTTTAATTTTTCCAACAATTTTATGCTGTTTATCGATTGTTTAAATGAACCTCAAATTTTCAAAATTTGAAAATTTTTATTGATTTTGGGAATTTCTTAAATTTTGGACTCTTGAAATTTTTTTGAATCCTACATTTCTTCGTCAAATTTCTTCAATTTATCAATTGTTCAATTTTCAAAATTGAAATTTTAATCGATCAATTTTTTGGAATTTGCACGGGATATTACTTTTTTTTGTTAAATTTCGAATTTTGTTTTTGTTTTTGTAATCAAACTTGAAAGTTCGGATTTTGTACCAAAATGAACGTTTTTCAACAAAAATACATCGCATCTGCACGAAAATTTTTCATTTTTTGTGGTTTTTTTTGGGGGGGGGGGGGCAAAGTCCTAAATCCGCCTCTGATGATCGTTGTCGATATTTTCATAATTTTCGATATCTTCCGTAAACGCGATTTCGTTCGTACCACAAACAAAGAAGTTGGGATTAATTTCGTAATACTACGTACGTCGGTACGCGTGTCGCAAATATGGAAAATTTCAAATGCTTTCGAATTCGACGCAGTATACGTACATGCGCGTCGTCGTCGTTGGTGTGGCGGATTAATCTATAGTTGGCACGTCACGTCGTGCGGCGACGAGGTGCACACGCATCGGGGCGAGGAGAAAAAAATTAGCGATCGTGTTTATAGATTTCATTTGGTCGGTTTGACTTTTATAATCCATAAAATAAACGCTACAGAGCGTATACATATATATGTAGCTTTAGTGTACCCTTGTTGCCTGCATCGACAGCTGGTACACGTGATAAAATTTGGGTTAGGTTACTCGTGTATCTGTTGGCTGATGGCGAGGTCTACGGAGACGTTCGTCGGTTTATCTACGTATGTATGTACGTACGTACGTATGCGTAAGGCAAGATTTACAACGAATAAATAGCCTTTTCTGGGTCTGCCTTCGCGGATACGAATGGTATCCTAGTGAATTTATGTAAACAAATTCATCAGCTTGAGAATATCCTCGTATAGCCTGTGTAGTGTGTACAGTGTACACTATATCTACCTACCTATGTAGGAATAGGATTTCGACCTAAAAAAAAAAATCAAACATGCCTACGAAGACTCGCATACACGTCAGTCAGGGAGTGATCGTTTCTACGAGTTTTATGAAAAAACCATCATCGCGTATGATAACCCCCCCCCCCCCCCCCCCCCCCCCCCCCCCCCCCCGCTCCAACACACCACATATTATAGAAGCTCTATTTATACGTCGTAATAAATAATAATAATACTTGCTCTATAGTTGCATTCCCCGACTTCTCCGCGTGTACTGTGCATCGCTAATGATAGGTACTCGTATATATACTGTCCGGTGGAGGATAATATCGTACGTAGTACGATAACCACAGCCATACAGCTGCCAAAGATTCTGCGACACAAAAGCGAAAACAATTTCGGTAGAAATTGCCAAATACCTTTCGAACATTAAAAAA
Source organism: Paracoccus marginatus (assembly GCA_900065295.1). NCBI lineage: Eukaryota > Metazoa > Arthropoda > Insecta > Hemiptera > Pseudococcidae > Paracoccus > Paracoccus marginatus. Next base: position 5,971 of record FIZT01054889.1, read on the forward strand.
GCACCGACAACGTGGGTCTCTTATCGAATGCGAGAACCGAACGATGACGACGTTGTGCGAAGAAGATGACAAAAAAAAAACAGAAAACAAAACCAAAACACGTGTTCGTGTATTCATAGCTAGAGAGCTTTCGCCTTTTCTACAATCGTCACGATATACGAATAAATTCGTCGAAGTGTAATTACGCGTTTCTCGGCGGTAAATTACGAGGTGTGCTCGGGACGACGCATACATGAGCCGTTGCCAAGACCCGGACCTGGCGGTGCATCGAAGCATTTCAACAGCACAAGTATACGCAGGGGGCAAACGGCGAGACCCGCAGAAGTAGCGTGGTTTGTGAAAAATGTAAGTCGAAAAATCGAATACCGTAAAATTATACGATTATCAGGATTATCTCAACCCTGCCTGTTGTGTTCACACCACCGGACGCAGTTGGTACGATTTTCAAAAGTATTGAAAGCTTAGGTGGTGGATGTTTGATTGAAGGTGGAAGCGGTTGAATGTTTTCAAAAAAATTTCAACTTTTGAGAAAGTATTTAAAAAAAAAAATAAATTCTGATTCTCATTAGAATCCTCGACAACTCAAAATTCGAATCACCAAAAATTCTCTCAAACTTTGTGATAATTTTTGGAAATATTAAACTTTGTCCAAAGATCGAAAAAATCTTTGCAGTAAACGACTATAAGAATTAAAGGTGTGTTTCTCAATCTCAGGTCACCTTCTTCCCCGTTTCCTTCACACACAAGCGAAAGGTGAAGTGTAAGAAAGTATAAGATACATCCGTCTTTATAGTAGACTGTTCCACAAAAGACGAAGGAGCTTGTTCGAATGTGATTTATTGAACCATAAGGATTGACCCCCAAAATCCATTTCCTCTGTTGGTTTTCTGCGGTCTGCGGGACCCTCGCTCGTGGTCTAACCGACGATTCCATTTATTCGAGGCGAATTGCGAATTTATTCGAAAGAGAAACGACTCCGCGTGGAATATTTCCTATGTGCCGTATTTCAGTACCAGCCTCGTTTCCGTCGCACCGAACACTTTACACCATGGATGGTGTAGGTAGATGTAATATGTATCTATACATACACTTGTATACGATACGTATAAAATGTGCATCGGTGCGAACAATTACGAAATATGAAATTTTATTAAAGAAAGGAAAGAATATTGCGATACGTGTGTTTACAGGTTCTTCTGGCTTGTACGTTAGTATCACTATCTTGTGTGTGGCTCGTTCCTGGACCGTGTTTATGCGCGGATGAAATTATCTATCGTGATTGATTACCCAATACCCATGGCGATAAGATAGAACTTCATATTATAATGTTATTTTTTTCCAACGTAGAAAATCTATTGAAATCATCAAGTGTTGTATCGTAAGTTTAATGCTCATTGATTGGGGTATCTAGCGCCGGTGACCTTTCAAACAATTAATTCGTTGTAGAAAAGATTGCTCGCGTCGATTAATCTGATCACGATCTAGAATTCGTAATTAAAAGTGGTAAACGAGGCGTGGGTTCGATTCAAGTTGAACGCAAATCCAAAGATATTCCGATCGTAGATCGTTGAAGTTATTATTGTTCCGATATTTTCAATTTCAATCGAGCTAGATAGGTACGTATATCTACGCCTCGAGTGTGTTTGAAAATTTCGAAATTTTCCATCGAGTGCGCATTTTCAAATCAGATCATTCCAATATCGAATTGAATTTTTTTTCTATTCAGACATTCTTTGCCACTTTTTAATCCAATTTTACTTCTCGATTTTGGATTTTTTGACATTTTCAATTTTTTTGACCGAATTATAGTTTTTTGATTTTTTTTTTTGTAAATTTTTTAAAACTTCTAAATGATTGAGTTTTTAATTTTTAATCGGTACAATAATGACCACCTTTTGACGTCGATTTCGTTTTTTTACAATTTCCAATTTTTTCTTGGTTAAAAATTTTTATATTTTTTTTGGCTTTTTTGAATTTTTGGAATTCTGTGCATTTTTCTAAATTGTTTGAAAATCGAATGTTTTTTTTTACAATTTTTCTCGTTTTCAAGTTTTTCAATTTTAAAAATTTTTGAATTTTTGATTTTTCATTAATTTTAGTCAATTTTTTTTCTATATTTTTGTAACGATGGAGTTTTTGAAATTTTCAATTTTTCATTTTTGGAAATTTTTATTTTTCGAGCTTTCGTTGAAAAATTTTCAATGTTTATTGCAGTTTTCAATTTTTCTGTATAGTAATTTCTCAATTCTTTGTAATTTTGCAATTTTTGATTAATTTTCCTTGAAAATTTTTTCATTTTGTTCCAATTTCTGTTTTTCCGGATTTTTCGAGTGTTTTTTAAAAATTCTTTTACTTAATTTTTTATTTTTAAATTTTTAAATTTTTTTTGATTATTTTTTTTTAAATTTAGATAAAAATTCTTTTTCGTTGGAATTTTTTTTTTTTTTGTGACTTGATTACTTTTTGAAAGTTTTTGTTTGCTTTTTATAGTTTTGATTTTGAAGTTTCTGATTTTTTTCATTTTCTTCAAATATTTTTGGAAATATTTGATATTTGAATTTTTTCGATTTTTTTTTTTTAATTGCTAAGAATCCTGATTTTTTTTAATTTTTCAATTGTTCGATTCTCTTTCTCTATCTTTTCCCTTTTTCCTACAAAAATTTCTAAGAACTGATATTGGAGCGTTTGGTATCTTGTAAGTATGTACGAATTTTTTTAAGCCAATTTGACTCAACCTAACGTCACTGCCATGCCAATCTCTAGTTAAATCATCGGACGCGACTCGACGTACCATAACGGTTTAATTCATTCCCAGAATCTGTCGATACAATAAACGCACACGAAAGCCGACGAAAGTTTCCCCAACGCAACGCAACGTGTAATTACACGATCGCGTCGCGTTTGCACCACGCTATAAGTTGATACTGTCGAATAAAAAAGGGAAATGCGTCATATTACGAGATATTATTCATAAGTAGTAATTGCCGTTACCGAAAAACAGGTCGATGAAAAAAAATTTTCAATGGGAAAACCCCACGTGTCAGGTAAAATTCGTAATTCCATAATTAATAGATACATATTTCAAATATTCGTCAAGTTAGCTTATAATAAACTTTGGAATAATTCATTCGTCTTACGCGAAAATATAGAGCAATTTAAAAGCTTTTTACTTTTATACGAAAGCATATCAGACCGCAAAAACAAGTATAGGTATTATTTTATTTTTATAACGAGCATTGCTCATTTCGCGGTGGTTTTTTTTAAATCGCAAAGAAATAAACAAATTGAACGACGTTTTTTTCCTACATACGTATATACTTACCTATAATACGAGATCGACGAACAATTCCATAAATTCTGCGAGTCGAGTTATTTTTGTCGAATTATTAATAATTTATTTCGATACCCGTTTATGAATTGATTTATACAATTTCAATTATTCCGAATTCGATGTTAGTTTCTCGTATATCGAGTCGTAGATCAAATTGGAAATAGTTTTCAACCCGGTAGAATGCCAAGGTTTTTGTACCGTTTTCGAATCGTAATATGCAGGTATTCTAACATCAGAATGTCGACTGCATAGCTTTTAATCCTATATTTTTGTACTCGGTTGAAATATGTATTTACTCAAAATTACCGGCTCTTGTAATTTCATTTACCTGTTTTCATTCGTGAATTGAATCGAATTTGAATTTCGTATCCGGTAAACTGGGTGTGGATATGCAGTAGATATGACGTACAAAGTGCATTATGTGGTTCACGAGGTTGCATACGTACCTACCTATATCCTAAAAACACGTACGCGACTATAGTGAAATTTTATGCAGAATTTTTTCGATCGTATTCGTATATAATTAGGGTACCTTTAGCTGATGGCCAAATGAATTCGCGCGTTTCGGCGAAGAATTAAATTTTCGTCAGTGTTAATTATCGTCGTGTGAGTTTGCTTTTCGTGGAATGGGGTATACCTATTTCCGAGCCAAATTGTATATAATTTTCGAACGTACATATAGTAGGTAAAGCTATTCTATAGGTGGTCATCGCACCTCGTGTGGATGTACGTACGCCCACTGTTGTATTAATTAATTGGCGAATTTGATTGAAATCTGGTGTAGTGAACGTTCGAGGGGCGTGATGGAAAACTAAATGTACCGCGGTGTCTGGAAAAACGGATAATTACGTTGATCGAAGGTTTAATGACGAAATGGAGGAACCAGAGCGATTCGTTGAAGTGGAAAACAATATATCTAATGAAAGAGTTGAAAATTTTGAAAAAAATGTTTTGAAATGAAATAGTTATTTTTTCAAAAATAAAAATACAAAGAAAAAGTTTACAAAATCCATGAATTTTAGAAATATTGACAAATTTTTGAAAAACTAACAAATTTTTAAGACGTGGACAGGAACCGAAAATTGATAAATTTTGGAGAATTCAAAAAATCAGTTTTTACGAATTTTTAAAAATCCGCAAATTTAAAGGATGGAAATGATTTTAAAGAATCGAAAAATCTTAAAAAATTGACAAATTTTAGAAAACTGACAAAATTTTGAAGAATCAACAGAATTTGAAGAATGGACAAATTTTGAGGATTTTTTGAAAAACACAAATTTTAGAAAATTGACCAAATTTTGAAAACCAACAATTTTTGAAAAATTGATAAATTTTGAAGAATGGACAAATCTTGAATGTTGAGAAATTTTTGAAAAATACGAATTTTACAAATTTGAAAAAATTGACAACAAAATTTTGAAGTATTGACAAATTTTGAAAAACCTTCAAGTTGAGCATAGAACGTGCGCCTTTCAATTTTTCCAATTTTTTGTCATTTTTGTCATTTTTCACCATCCTAATCGTCCTACACAAAGAAACAGAGTCAAAGTTGTAGAGAATTTGATTGTTTCCACTTTTTTCCAAAAGTCATACTTCGTCCTTCATTAAAAAATAAATGAACGTCTTCAATTTCGAAAGGTCTTCATCGTTAGTTTATTTGACTAATTTTTTTACACAAAGAAGACCTTCGACAAAGGGTCTCCGTTCTCTCGACACCGCTATAAATCTAAGTAGATCATTAACCCCAAACATAATTTTCTCAAAGGTTTATCTCTCGATGTTCTTCATTTTAGCAGAGTGCATCCGAGTAAAGACTTACGTACAGACGCTGGGTGGATATAATTAACCGAAGTAATTACTCGATACGTGCATTGCAGAGAGCGAACCTTACGTTAGTAAAGGGACTCGCAAGAGAAATAATTTTCTTTCGTACGATAATACGTACCATTCGTGCACTCGCACCAAGCCCTGGCAATCCGATTATATCCTTTTTAGACCTTTGAAAGTATTTTCTCAAAGACGTACATTTAACGCTTATTGATCGAATTTTATTATCCGGCGCAAATTTTCAAATGCTCCGTTGAGATGCTTTATGATACCAGTAACGTTGGTCGCATCGTGTTTAGCGTGCGACGTATTTTCTTTTTAGATTCGCCTTAATACGAACTGAGTACCTAATTCACGAAGCCAGAGTGATTTTCAAAGTGCAGCTATGAAATCAATTCTACAAAATTATACGCGATGTCTCGAATTCTCGATGTCGTCTATTTGGTAAAAAGATACGAAAGGATGTTCGTGTAATTTTATCATTTTTTTCGATATGGAAAAACTAGTTTTCGTGCGGCACAAATGATATCAACTCTTGATGGTAGCTGTATCGTATAGAACGTTGCGAAATATGCGGGCAAATATTTACCGTGTTTTTCTCTGCTTTTTTTTTATAATATCACGAGGTCATAACCATATTTTTGTCTCTCAGTCAAGATTTAGAATTTGAATTGTGTAAAAATTTCACAAATACTTATGTAAGTAAACATATCAAGCTAATGGGTAATTTATTATTGATATTTTTCGCTTTATTGCGAATGGGTCGAGCATGAATCATATCCGTTTACTCTGCGTCTTGCACCCTGCGCCCTGCGCTACTTCTCATGCACGCTTTGTTGATTTGATAATTGTCGGATAATTGTATCGTCTGCACGGACGCATTTTCTGACGCGCGTATCCAACCAAAAGTCATGAAAATACAATGGCGATGATGAATGGAGAAATTATGAAATGAATGAATCATGTTCTGGAAATTTACTTCGCGCCAGGACTGAGCAGAGAAGCGTGTACTCGCTACTCAGCCGGAGGATGGCTGGTGGTTTGAGGCGTAAAGAGAGAGAAAAAGGCAGGAGATTTGGTCGAGTTGATTTCAGAGGTTTAATTTTTAAACGAAAAAATTTATCAATTTTGTGTGAAATTTTTCTAAAAAATGTTTAAGTAGATTTTTTGGGTGGTTGAGAATAAAAAGGTTGAAAATTGATTTGAAAAAAAAAGAAATTCAAATTATTCATCTTCTCCAATTTTTTATTTTTTCTCCTACTCCTGAAAGTTTCAAAAGTTTCAAGTCGTTTTGGCAGAGGAAAATGTATGAAAATGTACTTTTTCCAAAATTTCCTTATTTTTAAGAATTGATAACAAAATTTTTTTTTTGATTTTTTTGATTTTTCGAAAATTTTGAAATGATTTTTGGTAAAATTTGTGCCTTTTAATTTTTTTGCTCTCTTTACCAAAAATGGTAAATGTTTGATGATTTATTTCTCAAAATTTGCTTTCCAAAAAATTGACAAAAAAGTAAATAAATTTTGAAATTTCAAATTGAGTAATATTTGTAAACTTTACCTTAGGTATTTTTTATTTTCCAAAAATCGTGAACGTTTAGGTGTAATAATGGGGTCAAATGGTCTTTGGTGAGCTTTTCTATTTTTGTGTTATTTGATATTTCTTGTCAGCAGACCATTTAGAGCCTTAAATTTCCGACTCGTTTTTGATAAACTTCCCCATTCACCTCGGAAAATTACCCTACGACTATTTTGAAGTTTTTTCTATACTTGAATAGATAATTTATTTTTTTTAAATTCTTTGAAAAAATTCTTTTAAAATTTTGTTGGAATTTTATTAGAATTTTTCCAAAAAAAATTTGAAAAAGAAATTTTAATGAGAGCATGTTTGAAAAATTTTGTAAAATTTTTTGAAAAATCAAATGTTGAAAATTTTCAAAAAATTTCAATCCCGAGAAATTTTCAAAAAATCTGTATTTTAAAAGAAAAAAAAATAATCCGAAAATTTTCAATTTTAGAATTTTTTTGGAAAACTGTATTTTTAACTGAAAAAAAAGTTTTAGTCCAAAACTCAAAATTTTAAATATTCAGGCAGCAAGGTGCCCCTTTACCTTCTTGTTGAAATTATGAAAAAATCAATTTTCTCTCTACCCCCCCCCCCCCAACTCGTACATTCATTCGAAAATTAGCTGGTAGAATACATATATCTGTCCCGTTTAATCTGCACGATATGTACGTGGTCTGTATACGCATCGTAGCATGGGTACGAATACCTATACATATCTACCTACATTACAAAATATACAGTATAATTTGCTGTTAAAGTTTTCATACTTTTCCCCCCATTTTTTCGTTCCACTACATTGGTAATGCCATTGAACTTATGTTTATTTCATCGAGGACCTTTTTTTTTTTTTTTTTTTTTTTTACCTAAATAGTTTATACACCTTTGGTTTATAATATAAACGTAGTGGCATAAATGTATTTATTATTTATTATGTATATAGGACCGAGATTAAAATTTAAAGCGGAGATATTTTTGCGAAATGCTCGTTAATCCTAATCTAACCATTTTCTACTTACATATATACTTTAATCTATGTATCGGTGCGAATGACACGATTATGCGGCGCGCGAGGACCAGCGCAGCGTTGTTGGTGGCTGCGTTTCCATTGATGAAATTTATCGGTGTTTAAAAAAAAGAGGCGAAGAAAGGTAAAAAAAAGTACATTACCATTTTAGCTTTATAGCAACGGTGCGATGGCAATGATTCATCGCGGTGTTACACAAACGAACGACAAAGAAATCGGCCCAACTGGCCACTGACCTGAGTAAATATTAGTAAAATAAACGCCATACAATTACGTTTTAATTGAATTATAATCTATTTGACGACTATATACGGCGAGTTTTTCACTTGTGGTCGCTCCATACCACACGTATACGAGTAGGTGGATAGGCGCAGGCAAGTATAAAATAAAAATATGTATAACCGATCGACTCGTTCGTGGAACCTGTTCCAATATACCTATTGCTTATAAATGACGACAAATAGTCCCTCGCGAAATTTCAATTACCCTAAATACCGGGCTAGCGTGAATACATGTACCATGGTACCTATACCATGGGTGAGTGTTTTTTTTTGGTTCTTACGCGCAAATTATGAATAATGAAAGGAAATTAATTAAACGACGGGAATATAGGCAGGTGTGCGGCGGCGTGGTGACATAAGACGCGAGCCGAGCCAGCAGCCAAAATTTTCCATTTCCATTGCTGCTTTGCTGCACAGCCAGCACTCGAAACGGTATTAAGGTTAAATCAATAATAATTGCTCTTGCCGAGTATAATTTATTCAACCGAGAGTATTACTTTTTAAATTTATTACGCTAATAAAAGGTCATTACAATTTATACGCGCGCATTCGCGTACACATCAAGGTGTTACGGTGATGGACTGATTGAGAAAAGCAAATGCCCGTACTGCGTATACGCAGCCTCTCTTCTTCCCTATGTATAGTTAAATATGTCTTGTAAATCAACACGTGTTCGAGTGTTGAATTTTATCCCCAAAATTGTGTTGGAAAACTATAGATTTTTGGTACCGTTAAGGTACACTTATATTTTGACGTAATTGGACGCAACAGCGTGAGTGTACGAAATTCGTCTCGTTGCGATATTCGAAAGATGAAGAGTTAGTTGAGCGAATTTTATGTTTTGCGGTGTCAACTTCGGTGTCGTCCGATCCAGGTGTTTGTTTTCTCATGATCGGTTTCCTCGAGATTATTCAGCAATTAGTTTTGCGCGAGTCGAATTCGAGTCGAGCAATGCGACGAGATTGCATAATTGGGGACATTCGGCGGGTAATTATTAATAAGTATTTTGTTTACGACCGGTTGTAGAAATAATAGACAAGGCAGCTTTGAGAGTGGTCTGAAAAAATCATCGTTTGACTGATTCAATATAACTTATCTTAATTTGTAATTTTTCGATTTTCATTCAAGATTTCAAGAATTGAATTCGAAATCTGTCAGGTCTTTTTTCGGTCTTTTGCGATAAATCGATTCGATTATCGATTTCGAGAAAATCGATTAATTTTCTGACTTTGATATTTGAAAAAAAAATTCTAGTAAATTAGTCAGCATGTTTTTGGTTTTTTCAGAATTTATTCAATTTTCAAGTTTTTGATGATTCATTATTTTGCTTTTAGTAAATCAGTTTTTTTTTTTTATGAATCAACTCAATTTTTCCAATTTTTTAGCGAATCAATTTATATTTTATTTTTATATTTTACTAAATCAATTCCATTTTTCAATTTTGTGACGATTGATTTTTTTTGGATTATAGTAAGTAAATATTGATTCTCAATAAATTGATTCTATTTTCTACTTTTTAGTAAATTGATTTATTTTCCAATTTTAGCAGATTTTCTGGTGAATTGATTCATTTTTGATTTTAGTAAGTCAGTCCATTTTTCATTTTTTGGCAAATCAATTTTGTTTTTTCATTTTAGTAATTAATAGTTCATTATTTTCTTGTTTCTCAATAAATTAATTCTAATTTTCTAGTATTTTTTTTTTTTTAGGTTCTAGGAAATCAGTTCATTTTTTAGTGAATGTTCCCCTCCTCTTGCACCTATGGGGCTTAACATTTTTGTGGGAGGTCTCCAACTCATAGTAAGGCACTCTACCGAATTTGGTCAGAATCCGAGATGTTGTTGTTGTTGTTTTGGTTTTTTTGGTGCCACTCGTAACTTCACGCGCGTGTATCTCGCGAACGCGGCCATTTCACGCGTTCGACATGATAACTTAAAATGTTTCAAATTTTATCTGAAACATTTTTTATGATTATAAATTTTATCGTAAGTCGCACCGTTTCGGAGTTATAAGGGAAAATTTTGATCTTGGGGGTAAGG
>FIZT01054896.1:0-17250 GCA_900065295.1 Paracoccus marginatus
AAAATTCCCCCCCCCCCCCCCCCCCTCCAAACAAAACTTCTGGTGCCAAGCTGCGCCCCCTGATTTGTGATTTTTGGCGAATTTTTGAAAATCGAATTTATTTGTAGTTGATAATGTCAAAAATAGATAATTAGATTTCACCTAATTTGGCTAGAAGTCTGAAATTTGGTATGTAGCCTATATTTGATCCCCTAAATTGATTTGGAGCCTCCAGCAAATTTTGGAAATCTCCAATTGACGAAAAACGCTCCAAAATCTCAAAAAGTGCGGCTTACCTCGTAATAATGCGATCACTGCATGTTGGTGACTGCTTCGACCGATTAGGACCAGTTTTTTGGACATCTGGAATTTCCAGTTTGGAACCAAAATTTTATCCAGTAATTAAGTTTTGAAGGAAATGAAAAGTTCTCAAAATACGAAGAGGTCGCCGAACAAAATTGAAATTTGGTATGTAGCCTATATTCGAGCCGGTGAATTGATTGGAGGGAATTTCGAGCCATTCTGGAGCCTCCAGCAAATTTTGGAATTTTCCAGTTTGAAAAAAACGCTCCAAAAATCTACAAATTGCGGCTTAGCACGTATATGTAAATGCAATCGGTGCATGTTGATGACCACCCCCCTCCCTTCGACGCATTAAGACCGGTTTTTCGAAAATCTGGAATTTCCAGCGTAAAAATGACAATTTCTCAAAATGCGAAGGCGTCGTCGAAAAAATTCGAAATTTGGTGTGTAGCCTATGTTCAACCCGTTGAATTGATTGGAGGTAATTTCAAGTCGTTCTGGAGCCTCCAGCGAATTTTGGAAATTTTCCAAATACTGGAAATTTTGAAAATTGGCTAAAGTCGAATGAGAATGGCTCGAAACTGTTCTAATTTGATTTGTCAGATGGCCAAAAAAGTATAAACCAAATTTCAAATTTTTTCCCCGACGCGTTCGTATTTTCTGATCTGAAACTGGAAATTCCAGACTTTCCAAAATCCGGTCTCAATCGGGTGAGGGGGCCATCAACATGCACCTATCGAATTATTGCGCGCTAAGCCGCACTTTTGGAGATTTCGGAGCGTTTTTCGTTGGCTGGAAATTTCCTAAATTTCCTGGAGGCTCCAGAACGGCTCTAAACCACCTGCTATCGATTCAGGGGTCGAATATAGGATGCATATACCAAATTTCAAACTTATAGCTCAATTAGGTGAAATTTTCATCATTTTTGACCTTTATTATCAACTATACCTAGGTACGAGTAGATACGATTTTCAAAAATTCACCAAAAATCAGGAGGTGTAGCTTAGCACCATAGAAATGTTGGTCCTGGGAGCATTACATGCTCTGTCGATCTGTTATGGTTTGGTTGCAAAAAAATTTTTTGCCAGTTCTGGTACTTCCAATGCAATTCTAGATTTTTTGATGTTTTTCGGCGTAAGTTGACCATCCAAAATTTTCAATTAAATTTTGTTCAATGTTTTTCTCACCATGCTCGAACTTTTAGTTTAAGATTAGTCAACATTTTTTCCCACACCATTCTTACTCACTCAGCAGCACCCTTTCTCAAAATTCGTGATTTTTAAAAAAGTGAAAATTATTCGCAAAAAGCTTTTCTAACGCATCACTTTCAAACTGCAGTTCGTATGCGACATACGTATATGCAAGATTTTGGACGTGTTGCATTGAAAAGTATCGAATTTTAAACAAAACGGATCGTTGATCTATCGTGTAAACAATTCGACGAATAAAAATCATCTCAACGAAAGAATCAAACAGATGCATTATTTTTCGATGCTCGATGGTGGGTGACGCGAGGCATCGACGAGGCAGCGCGACGCGACGTTTAGCAATTTTTTTTTCTTATAATATAAACGAAATCTACCTACTTTGTATACTTCGATGCAATAATCAACCGCACACGCCTTACCCAAGTGTAATTTCTTCCTGTGTATATTATCGTCTCGACGATATTCGCCATTTCATTCTGGCTAAGAAAAGCACAGCATAAGTGTTTCTTCTTTTAAAATTGGCGCCGACTCAATAATAAGATTTTACTAAAATTAGAACTCGCGATGCTACTAGGTTTGCTGGACCAAATAATCAGCGAATGGTTTTCGTAAAATTCAGTTTAATATTATTAGCAAAAAGTATTGCGTGTGTGTTTGTCTCTGTATATAGCCTATTATAACGTAACTTTGTATGAGGTATTTTCGCGAGATTTTTTATCGCGTCGTGAAGAAATGCAGGTAAGAATTGGGATGTGTGTACATATTTTTTCTCTTTATCACGTTGCTATGGGTATACGTGTACGAGTGTATTTTTGGAGCCGGCGACTAGGGCATATTTAAGTGGTTTTAAGAACATGTGCTGTACGCGATCGTGAGCCAATTGATTAGGTCAACTTACCTGGGCATTTAATTCATTAATTCATCGTGAATTGTGATTTTATTGAGCGTACAAAATAGTATCGAATGTATTAATAATACCTACGTGAGTGCTCGGCGTTTGTTTAATTTTATTATTTTATTTTTGCAGAGGCGGACGTTACAGAAAGAGGTCGCCAAAATGCCTCCGTTACCGAAAAGCGAACCTCCTCTAAACGATCCTCCGTACGAAGTAATCGAATTCCCTTCTCAACAGTATTCCAATACAGCTTTACTGTTCGGTAACAAAACAGGTACATATGTATCTCTATGTAGGTAGGTGATAAATCTAAATTCGTGCCACTATCTATCGTATTATACCTCAAATTTCTTCAGCTCAGAACAAAAAAGAAGAAGCGAATCGAAAATGCGACCTGTGTGGCTCTTCGAACGCTCAATACCATTGCGAAATGTGTGCTCAACAGGCGTTCTGTGTATCTTGCGATCAAATGTACCATCGGCATCCGAAACGACAAAATCATATTCGAAAAGTACGAGTTTGTGGGTTTATTTTTTCCTGTTCTTTTTCTAAACTAATATTGTTCCTTTTTGCAGAAACTACCAAATACTGCGATCAAAGGTAAAGGTATCGGACAGCCGCCTATACCGCCAAAAGGAGAAGCCCTGATGGCTCCTATTCCACCTCCTAGACGGAATAAACGCGCAATCAAAAGTGTCGCCGGATCTCAGCCGGTAAGCTGCGAATCTTACGAAGATAAACAGAAGAAATTGGAAGGATTTATGTTATTTAGTACCCGTTTTTGTGTTAATTTTGGCAGGAGAGTTTGAAAAAAAATGGAAGCATTATGGGTAGTTTGAAACGATTTGTTGGAGGAATTCAACCAGTCTCTTCGCCTTTTCAGCCAAAAAGTGAGTTTCTTTTATTTTTTCAGAGTTATTGTGGCGAAGTATTGGGGGAAGGGGAAGGGGGAAGGGGGGGTTGACCCGTGATTCGAAATATTCGAACTGTGGACTTTTTCATTTCCCTTTCCCCTCTTCTTCCTAAGATACATACTTACTTTATCATTTAGAATCAGTGAAAATTTCACTGAAAAAAGTCAAAATTGTACCACAGGCAAATCAGTGAAAAACTCACTGAAATTTCAGTGAATTTTCAGTGTGTTTCGCTGATTTCTCAGTGATTTTCCGTAATACTGACTGAAAAAAATCTGTGAAATGGACTAAAATTTCAGTGATTTTTCACTGATTTGCCTGAGATGCAATTTCGATTTTTTTTTTCAGTGAAATTTTCTTTGATTCTAAGTGAGAGAGTACTTACTACTTAGTTGTTGATGCATCTCATTTTTGTTGGTGACTAAATTCCACATCAACGCCCACCAAAACCTGGCTTTGGATGTTCCCAATTTGCTCAGCGAATTTTTTTTCGAGTTCGTCTCGTTGGCTTGTAGCGAAGAAATCGCTGTCATTTCCGCTGTCACTTTTTAGCGGGTGGAGGGGGTTCTTATAATTTTCATACAATTTGGATCTTTTGCCAGACAATTCAAATTTGAAGACTCATATCTGTCTCGAGATTGGTCAGACCTAGGGTGAATCTGCTTCCGCAATTTTGTAGATAATTGAGAAAAGGTTCAAAATAGATGGTCGAAATTGTGATGACCAGCTCAAAAGCTCGAAGCAGTTATTTAAAAATCCGAAAAAATTACCATAAAGAGACTTTTTTGTGAAAATGGGATCTTGATACGACCCTGCAGACTTCATTACCAACCCTAGCAGAGGGTAAAAATTCAAAAAAGTTGAAAAACACCTGTGGCATATGAATTTGAATGTTTTTGAGGGTACTGAGTACGAATATTTGCTCATTTCTTTGATACGACCTTTCATTGCCATCCTAAGCCCCATAATTTTGAGAAAGAAAAATGGGAAAAACGAGTCTAGTTTATACCCTTCATTATACATCGAGATGAACTCGTAAAAATTTTGGCAAAAAATCAGAGACCAATTTGTGGTCTTGTTGAAGTGTGGAATCAGCTGACTCTACCATTAAATGAGGAAAAATCAAAATTTTTCGAAAATTTGAGTTTTGAAAATTTTTTTATTTTGCGAAAATGACAATTTTTTCAAGCTTGAAAATTGAAAAATTTTCCCTTCCTTTGCCTGAGGGGTTATGGCAATGTCTAGTTTATACCCTTCATTATACATCGAGATGAACTCGTAAAATTTTTTGCAAAAAATCAGAGACCAATTTGTGGTCTTGTTGAAGTGTGGAATCAGCTGACTCTACCATTAAATGAGAAAAAATCAAAATTTTTCAAAAATTTGAGTTTTGAAAATTTAAGGTATATATTTCGAAAATTTGACTTGAAAATTGTCAATTTTTAAAGTTTTCAGTTTTGAGTCGACAAATGCTTCGTAATTTTTTCATTTTGCGAAAATGACAATTTTTTCAAGCTTGAAAATTGAAAAATTTTTTCTAAAAATTATAATTTTGTAATTTTTTGTATTATTAAAATTTTCTCAAAAAATGTCTCTTACTCAGGTATAGGGATATTTTGCGAACATTTTTCATTCGTGAATTTTTTAATTTTTCAAGTATGAAAATTTGCTAAAAAATTCTGAATTTGGCAAATTTTCAAAATTTTGTGAAAATTTGAAAATTTTCTACTTTTTAAAAATAAATTTTTATTCATAATTTCATTTTTTTTTCCAGCAACAGCGACAAATAACGACTCGAGACCACCGAAATTTTCGCATTCTTTGCACTCTGCCGAATTTGACCCACAGGTGATGACAATATTTTAATTATATTTTTTCGATATTTCTTCCCTGAACTGGTTAACCTCGTACGTTGAATTTGAGCAAAAAAAAAATCGAAAAAATGTGAATTTAAATGAGCAAAAAAAAAAAAAAAACTAATCTTGAATATGCATGTACGTGCGTAATAGTCGATAAATTAATTTCGTTGAAATGTTAAAGTCTTTAAGAAGAAACGGCGGCTACCTAGGTTGGGAGCTGCAGGATCGCCACCGTTCCGGAAGCTTCGCAGCTCTAAACGGACCAGGTTTCTCTCCCATGATGCAAGTAAGATATTCAAATTTGAAATAACCGCGTGGAAATTTCAGTTTACGAACAATATTAATTCGACTTTATCTCAGGCTCAATCAATGGCTCAGTTAAACTGCCCCAGTTGTCATCATCACGGCGGCGGCGGCGGGGTCGGTCCGGGTCCGGGCGGTATCTCAGGCTGGGATTGGAATCGAAGTCAAATGAATCTGAACGCGCCTTTCCAACAAGCTTGGCCGGGCATGTCGACGGGTACTTGGCACGGCTCCATCATGTTCCCACCAGCGTATCGCATGGGCCCCGAAAACTTCTCGGATCACTCGTCCAGTCGGCGGGGCAGCATACGCCATCAGCGGTACAACCGACGTCGACCGAGTAAATTCGACAACGAAGACGACTCCGAGAGCGACGTGTCCCTGTCGGACGATCGTAAATCGCGTCGCGAAGCATCGCCGGCCCTTTCACGCCGCAGTCGTCGTACCCTGGCTAGCGACACCGAAGACGACACGGTGAGCCGGAAAAGCGACCGTAGGTTCAAGCGTCGCGTGCCAATGTCGCGAGATCCGTCGCCGGCGGTTTTTCGACCGCCCAAAGCGAGCGGATATCGTTCGAAAAAGCCGAACGACGACAACGATGACGCCGTCTCCATGAAGAGTTCGTGCAGCCGAAAAAGTCGCCGGTCTCCGGTGAGTCATAAGTCAGCGTATTTGAAAAAGAACGCCGCTCGTAGTTCGAGTTCCGATTCGGACGACGAACTCACCTCGGAGCGAGACGGCCTGAACGATGGTAGAAACGCGACGCCTTCGGATTCGGCCGACGACGACGATCGCATACCGCCACCCGCGCGAGTACAGTCGCCTAAGCAGGTTTCCAAAATGTCGCATATTACCAAAGCCGCGTCAGCGCTCAAGACTCAGGTCGCCGAGAGGGTGAAGAATTACGAAAAAATGCAAGTCAAAAAGACCGTGCCGAAGAGCACCGGCAAAGAGACGAAAAATCAGTCGGACGCCGACTCCGAAGAGGACGACTGGGAGTGCGAACATTGCACATACTTGAATCCGGCGTCCGCTCGTGTCTGCGACGTTTGTTGCAAATCGAAGAAGAAACCGGCGGCGAACGTCGTACCGGCAACCAAATCACCCACCGAGCAGATGGTCGAATCGATGAAGGCTCTGGAGGTTTCGCCAGCCGATACCAACGCCGCAAGCCCCACTGCCGACCATAAGAAAAAAGGTAGGCCACATAAACGTTCAATTTCATTCTGGCTAGGGACTAAATTATATTCTTGATGCGAATTTCATCTATCTTGATTATTTTTCCGCCTTCCTATATCTCTGTCGTGTGTGGAAATAAATTTTATACGTACAATTTTCAAACTTTTTTAAAATTTCAAGTACGTTGCTATATAAATGTGAGATTTAGCCGAGTTCATCACGTAGAAGGGAGGAAATAACGTACTCAGGCCTAACTTAGCTGATATGTGCTTACTAAATCAATGATACGAAGTAGGTATACTTCGTCCTTAATTTTTTTTTTTGGTGTATTCACCTCGAAGTGATGAGGGACAGATCGCATCTATCAAGTCTGGGTCGTCAAAAGGTAATTCATGCATATCGTACTCACCGCGTTACCGAAAATATTCGTTCGATGTTATTTCTTCTTCGATTGAGCAAATCGTAATCAAATTACAGTTGCAGACATTAGGAGAACTCGAGTGTGTCTCCTTCTAGATATTTGGGTAATTTTCTCTCGTAACAATTCGGCTCATCGAGTAGAACGTAATTGAATTCTGTTTTGTTTGTTTTTTTTTTTTCAACCCTGTCTATCTTTATTTGTATCGTAATTATGCAATAGCATTCAATCGATGTAAGGTCGCAAAGTGTCCTTAATTTCCAGTGAGGTGATTTCAAAAACATTGTTAATCTGGCAACGAGTGAAAAATTTTTGCAATTTTGGTCAATTTTTCAACAGTGTCGATCTTTTTTTTTTGTTTTTTTTTTTTTGAGAATTTTTGTCATTCCGAACGAATTATTAAATTCCAGATTTTCAATAAATGATCGAGCTCTTGAGTTTTAAACGAGTAATTGAACCCCAGATTTTGAATAGGTAAATTAGTTAAGCCTTGGGATGGGTTATAAATCCCTAAACCCAAATATTGAAAAATCAAAGATTTTGGATAAATCATTAAGTTGAGTGATTCGTTGAAAGCCAGATTTTAAGCGCATAGATAATTAAACCCCAGATTTTGAATACATGATTACAGCTTAGACTGAACCAGTAAGTTCCAGTGCTCTAAATAATTAAAATCAAAATTTCAAGTAACCATATGTCCCTGATTTTAGAGAATCGTCAAGCTTTGGAACCCTAAATGATTAGGTCCATGTTTCGAGTTATTTGAATCCCAGATTTTTAGTGATTGATCATCGAAACCCAGATTCTAAATAGGTAATTGAATTCCAAATTTTGGACGAATCATTATGCCTCGGCACTTCAGTAAAAATTTCAAAATTTCAAAATTCTGCGAAAATGGAAAATTTTTTAAAAATTCAAAATTTTAAAATTCCGAAAAAATGAAAATTTTATGAAGATATAAAATTTTGCAAGAATATGAAATTCTGTAAAAATTTAAAATTTTAAAATTTTGCGAAAATGGAAAATTTTTTTAAAATTCTGTAAAAATGACAAATTTTATGAAGATGTAAAATTTTGCAAGAATATGAAATTCTGTAAAAATTTAAAATTTCAAAATTTTGCGAAAATGGAAAATTTTTAAAAATTCAAAATTTTAAAATTCTGTAAAAATGACAAATTTTATGAAGATGTAAAATTTTGCAAAAATATGAAATTCTGTAAAAATTTTTAATTTTGAAATCTTGTGATAATGAAAAATTTTTTGAAAACTATAGTTTTATGAAAATGGAAAATTCTGTGAAAATGAAAACTTTTATGAAAGTATAAAATTTTGCAAGAATATAAAATTCTGTAAAAATTGGGAAATTTCAAATTCTGTAAAAATGAAAAATTTTGTGTGAATTGAATAAAAATTTAGTAATAAAATAGAAAATTTAAAATTAAAAAAATTCTGTGAAAATGGAAAATTTTATAAAAATAGAAAATTTTGCGAGAGTATGAAATTTTGTAAAAAAATTGGGAATTTTAAAATGAAGTGAAAAATTTTGTGTAAAATGAAAAAAAAAATGATAAAAAATAGAAAATTTAAAATTTGAAAAAAATAAAATAAACAAAATAAAGTTCAGCCGGGCACTTTTTATTCTGAAAAAATTATTCGATTCTTCTGCCAGCTCGGTCCAAGTTCGGTTTTTTGTGTCCTTTAAAATCAAAAGCAAAAAGAATCAGTAGAAAAGTTCATTTTTCCAGTTGAAAATTTCTCTCAAGGTGATGAATATGATTATTTTTTATTTTTCTAAATTCAAATTTTCTACAAAACGAGAATTTTTCCAAAGAATAAAAAATATTGAATAGGTATAGCCTTATACCCTCTCTCCCTCACTCTTTATTTCGATAGAAATTAAATTTGTGCCTACTTAGCGACTGCATTGAGAGAATTTCGTTCGAATGTCTCGAATACTTTGTCTGAACGTTTCAAATAGGTGACCATAATCGAGTTTTAATTCAAATAGATATCTAAAAATAACAATTTCAAGACCACATACCCGCACCATACCATAGGTATGCTAAATACGTATTCAACTTTATTTACCTAGCGCAATTTTCTCGTCAGAAAACTATTTTCTACCTATCGAAATGCAAGACGTGAACTTATCGGAGTAAAAATGTTACAGGTGATGAAAGCAATACCGATAAGGGGATGGTTTCAGCAGCTACGAAGACGTCTACCGGTACATCTCCTCCTCCGCAGAGTGCATCGACCCAAGTAACGTTACTCTTGTGAATTCTTGGTGCTTGAGGTCTTATAATTGTGCAATTTGTAATTTTTTTTTTTTTGTAGACCTACGATATACCCAGCTTGGTGAATAAACGCAACAGATCACTTTCGTTTGACGATTATAGCGACTGGAATCCTAATAAAAAATCGAGCAGTGCCGCCTCATTTACAAGTGATACTAATCAGGTACTATTCGAGATCGCTGAATGAAAATGTATCTTACAACTTGGTCGACTAATTCACATTTTGATGTTCGTGCAGTCGTTATCGTTGCAATCGAAACAGGAACTATCGCCGGAGTCTTCGCAATCTCCGGTATTTATGGACGCTGTGCTGCATAAACAAATGAAAGACAGTATGGAAATTGTTAAACTACTCAAAGTAAGCATTTTGATGTTATGTAACTTCGAAAAATCAAACCGTCAACTCGGTTATTTATTATTAAAAAAAAAACAAAAATCTTCAACAGGACGCCGAAAAACACCAATTCACTCCGGACGATTTGACGGTAGCATTAATGCATTGCGGAGAAAGTAACCCGGTAAAATGGCTGCTAGAAAATTGGAGTCAAATGATCGACACGGTCGTCACATTGGCCACGAATTTCGGTCACGAACAGCCTGAAAACACGATAGGCACCATATCGTCGCACGAAGCGAAATCCGCTCTACATTTACACAACGGCGACATTTGGGCTGCAGCCACCGAATGCATAAGGCAGAGACAACGAAAAGTAATCGAATAACGTAACCTTGTATTCGTAATTTTTGCCTAGCTCAATCGGATGTATTTATTTTTCGCAGTATGCTAAATTAATGGCGCAGGGGAATTTCAGTCGAGAAGACGTGGTCACCGTTTTGACCGCTAATCATGGCGATATCGAAGCTGCGTACATGGAATTGAGAAAGAGCCAGCTGAAGCCTTTTCTAATGAAGATTTGGGGTCCGCCGCAGGGTTTAGATAACGATAGCGGGAACACGTTTCGATTGCACGATAAAGGTAGGCGCCAGCATTCGCAAAGTTGCATCACATCCCAGCCACTGTAATTGTTTGTCATCGCTGTACTTTTATTTTACAGAAAAAATCCTCGCTCGTGAACCGAAAACGTACTCCAGCTCACCAAAAAGTACTCCGTCCAGGTCTGATCAGAATAATTTCAACTTTGTGCAATCTTGGTTGCAATCGGTGAACGCTGCCAATGCCGAAGACGTCGAAATGGATTTCGCCAAGTTGAAAAATAATTTGAAACGACAAGCGAGCGCTTTCTATTTGAATGCGGATCTCGATCGTGGAAATTCTCTCGCCTACGATCAAGAATATTCAGATTCGAATGACGAGATTTACTCGACGTCTATTTCCAAAGATCCTTATTTACGGTACAGAAGTTGCGAAAATCTGAACATTAAACAGCTCACACCGGCGATTCGTAAACGATTTCATAGGTCGTCGGAGTCTCTGCTTTACACCAGAACGAAACCCGAATCGCTGGATGGATTATTTTTGCATCATTCGGCGCATTGTGAAGTCAAAACGTCGGATATCGATTTAATGAATAAATTGTACAGAGAAGTTGAAGACGAATCGGATCGGTTTAGCGATTCGCAGAATTTCCAAGACGTTGAAATTTCCGCCAATTTTTTGAAAGGTAATCCTGATTCGAATATCGAGTCGACGTTGGAACCGAGCACCGATCGCATTTTGCCAGCTCACGAAACCAACAGCGTTAGTTCACTAGAAGAGCATTTCGTCGAAACCGATAGCTTAGAAGGGTCGCTAAGTTTGGAAAATCTTCCCGAAGAAGTTGGGGAAAAACCATTGAATATCGGTGAAATCGAGAAAATACCTTCAACGATGGTCGTTCCCATGTCATCGCCATCGACTGAAACTGCAAAAGAAGTTGTTTTTCCATTTAATGCGGATCAGTCTCCACTCATCGTAAAGTCTCCAGTTTCAGAGCCGATAATCTCACAGACCACTTCCGAAATATCTAATCGCGTTGAAGGAAATTCGATGAACGAATTCGAAGAATCAAAAAACCGTTCTCTCTTCAACGACCTCAGGGCTTTGTACGAATTGGCTAAACTGAACTTGGAATTTTTAATCATTTCCAATAACGACGCCTCCGTCGAAGTCGAGAATTTAGGTTTTTCAACACTTCAACGTCAGAATAACGTCGTCGATTCGGTCATCAACTCGGAAGCGCAACCCGAATCGAATTCCGTCGTTGATGAAATGATACCTAAGAATTTCCTGAGTAAAGCGTACATCGAAATTGGTCCATCGTCGAGTTGTTTTGAGAATAACGTAACCGAAAAGGATCCAGCGACTCAGCCGAGTGCATTCGATGACTTACAAGTTCACGACGAAGACTTGCAGTCCGACAGCAATGATATTTTCGAGGACGCTGATTACAAAGAGTCGACAGAAAGTAATTTCATTAGTGAGAATTCGTCCGATGATGAACAGAGTTTCGTCGAGGAAGAAGAAGACAAAGAAGAAGAAGAAGAAGAAGAAGAGGTAGAAGAGGAAGAGGAGGAAGAGGAGGAGAAAGAAGAAGAGGAAGAGAAAAAACGCATCGATAAAGTATTCCACGAAGCTCTAGCCGAAAACATAAAAGAATACATCGAACAAGAATCTGCCCAAAACAAAAATCTAAACTCCCAGATCGTTGAGCACATAGAACCTGTCAAACCGGTACTTTTGAATCCGCCTATCAAACCTATTCACATCATTCGAATCAACGTACCGGATGATTTGGTAAACTCCTCCAAGTTAACCAGCCCAGATATACAGCCTGCCATTCCTATCTCAACGGTTCAAAGTATCGATCGTCGCCAAGCAGAAAATCGCTTCGATCTAGGAAAAAATCCTTCCGTCGATGAACCAGCACCTTTCGCAGTTTCTCCAAAAACTGGATTGGAGGATCACACCGACGAAGGGGAAGCCAAGCAAGATGCAATGGCTGGTAGAATCTCGTCAGAAAACCAGCCATCGCGAGACTCCGCCGATAATAACTTCTCAGAGTACATTCGCGAAGTGATTATTACCCGACGAGACGATTCTTTCGAAGAGGAGAACCAGCTACAGACGGAGTCGAGCAATACCCAAGATGGTTACGAAACAGATACTTCGGAGAGTTCGTCCAAGCTGAAAAAATTCCCTTACATCGACGAGGAAATCGAGTTTAACGCTAGAGTAGCTGACGAAGGTGCACAAATACAGGATGAGCGTGAACATGATGGGTATTTATCCGATGCTTCTGACACAAGTTTCAAGGTAACTATAACAGCATAGCCGAGTACAAAAAATATATTTCATAAGCTCTGTTTGTGAATGAAAAGGTAATATTTCTCAGCTGCAGAAATTACTTACTCAATCGAATTAAGACTGTTCGGTTAAGAAAAATTATATTACGTACGGGTCACCTAATCAAACTTTCAGCATATCTTGTCGAATGCAGGAGTTTTTCCTGTTTAATCGTTTAGAAAATTTAGCTGTAGACTTGCAACTACTCTGTGTATTGTTGTTATTGAAGATGTGCCATTTTTGTCAGGTCGAAGTGGAAAACTGCCTCTCTCAAGGATTATCTAACTACGACCAAGCTGTACTGGCTGCCCAACTCATTAAGCTGAAATTCGACAGATCTCAAAGTATGGACGCCGCCAGCGAATGTTCGACTATTCAAGCTGCCATCACGTATCTGCAGCAAGATTGTCAACTGTGCGCCGAAAAAGTCACAATTAAACAGGTATAAACCAATAAAGAACCTAATCACGAAAAATATTTGCCCACTCAGTGGTTAAACTCTTCCCACCGTGTATTCGCAGATGATCTCAATGCTCGAGTGTGAACACAGATGCTGCCAAAATTGCGCCGAACAATTTTTCTCGTTGCAAATACTAGAAAAGAGTATCGTCGATTGTGTTTGTCCGTTTTGTAGAAAACCAAAAATATCCGACTTGGATTCGGATCACGTTTCGTTGTATTTTAGTAATTTGGATATTCTGCTGAAGAGCATACTACAACCGAATGTTCACGAATTGTTTCAACAAAAATTGAGAGATAGGACTTTGATGCAGGATCCAAATTTCAAATGGTGTATCAAGGTACGTGCTGTTTAAAAATTATCCTTATCGCGAATATCGATAATTATTCAATTAATCGTTTCAGTGTTCTTCCGGATTCATCGCTGATCCGGATCAAAGACGTGTGTTCTGTCCGGATTGCAAATCCGTATCGTGTGCTCAGTGCGGGCAATTGGTGAGTTTGTGTGCCTATCTTCTCTTCTGTTTCGCTCTCACTTCGCGATGAACCGATTTAATTACTTACTCGATTTTCATTTACTTTTAGTGGGACAAAGAACACGATGGCAAGACTTGCGAACAGTATAACTCGTGGCTGTCGAAGAACAACGTTGGTTCCCAGCTTTCGCGATATTTAGAAGATTTCGGAGTCACGTGCCCTAAATGTGATACTAAGTAAGTCAACTTTTGTGAAGATTACCGTAGCTGAGATCCGGTTCGGTCGTACTAATGAAATATTTCGATAAAATGATACTTCTTTCTTCTTAGGTTTATTCTAGTCAAAGGTGGCTGTATGCATCTTACCTGTAGCAATTGTAAATACGAATTCTGTTCGGATTGCATGAAACCATTCGCTATGGGAACCGACTGCAAAGTATCCGAGCATTGTGTGAAACTCGGTTTGCATGCTCACCATCCTCGTAACTGTTTGTTTTACTTACGCGATAAAGAACCTCAAGAATTGAAACAGCTGTTAAAGGTTGGTACAAAAGTGAACCACGTCTGTACCATTACCTACACATATATTCTATCTTAGAAGCTCTTATTATCGCGAAAATACGATGACTAATTAACAGGAAAACAACGTAGCATTGGATTTAACGCCGAAAGAAAATGCTCGATGTGATGTGCCATTGCAAAAGGAAACCGAAGACGGATTGATCGATACGAGGTGCGGGGCAAGGGTCGAAGAAGCAGGTCTATGCAGGTAAATTCAAAACAAATCGATAAAAATATCTGATCACGTCGATTTGGCGTAGAGAATAATTATATATTTACGAAGATACGCCCATTCCTATGTATACTGTACCAGTTGATGAAAAGTTCGGCGTATTTATTTACAAAGTATACCTTTATTAATACGCAGGAATCATTTAAGAGAACATTTAAGTCGTGTGATATGTCGACTTAGGCTGGAAACTATAGATATTCTAACGTGCGATGATTTGGAAACCATTGTAACTAGGGAAGGTAAAAAAAGACCACCTAGAGGTTACCATACCCCCGAAAACGAATATCATAAAGCGTTATATCAGGTATACTTTCCTTGCAACTCTTGACCCCGATGCACGAGTGATTTGATTGGGCCCTTTTAGCAATCGCATTATTTTTTTTTACCATACATCGCTGCAAGTTTTCGAGCTGAATGAATTTTAAAACGCCATCGTGTCTGTGTGATTTTGCGTAGGACTCATTATATCGAATATTTAACGGCTTTAATCAGAAAGAACAAAGTCGATCCTATTGTTATATTCGACATGGCCGAAATACTTCAGGAGTTTCGACGTCGAGGAAAATCTCTACCAATCAGAGCAGCCAAAATGCTCGAATACGAATATCGTCGTTTGTGTATTAAGGTCAGAAAACGATCCTTTTTTTTTTTCATTTAAAATTCATCTCGCCTATCGGTTTTATTTTAATTCACTGTTAACAATGCTGGTCATCTTGCTAATATTCATTATTAGTTACCTGTACATAGACTTAAGATTGGTAGAGATTTTATGTTGCTTGTAACTTGTAGTCGGAGTGAAGCTTTCGATGTGCTAAACACTTTTCACAAGGTCAAAATCGCGCTTTGAGTAGCATTAGTTCATCAAGCTTCATATCAAACTGAAATAATAATCCATACTACATATACTAATTACTCAAATCGTGAAAATGCCAACGAATGTTTAATGAATATTTGTTTTCTGTTTTGTATGTTTCAGGTAATTAAAGATGAAATGCCTTTAGAATAATTTGTGTCAAAATGTCAAGTACAGGTTTAGGTGATTGCATGATTCTATTACTTTGTTCCGTATTATTTAAGCGTACCTATTTATTTCAATCGTTGAAGTTATTACAAGTATTTTTTTTCTTTTTTTTCTTTTATTCGTATTATGAGATTGACTTTTAATCAAGTGGACACGAATACGAACATTGGTATTTATTAACGAAAAATAGTAAAAAAATTATCAGTCAAATGAACGGAGATATCTACAATGAATAATTCCTTACCATACGTATATTATCGAGTCACCTTTCTTTTTACTTTTTGTTTCGATTTATTTTTTTTAAGGTGCTTACTAGGTTTATTAGTCGTTTTAGTTTTAGCTTTGGAAGTTACCAGCTTTGTGGTATTTTTTTTACATTTCGATTTTAAGGATATACTATTACGCTTCATGTTGGTGATGGGTTTAGTCTTCTTTTTGTCTATGCTGGAGTCCACTTTACTGTGATTATAAGATTGGTATTCTTTGTGATTACAAATCGAACATCTCAGTACCTGTGAATGATATAAACCGAGCGGTGAACACTAGCTTATTTCATTGAGAAGTGAAATTGATTATCAATGATGTACCATTCGTTTGGAAATCAACTTTCCACGTTTGTATTTTGGTTTAAACTTCACCGTAAAGTTGCCTTCCCTCCAGCTCGTAAAACAACGAGTACACATCGAAGCTAGCTTTTTGGTTTCGTCGACCTGGTCCGGAGGTTTGTTCCGACGTAACTGAATCCTGAAATGGTGAAGATGTGAGTATGAACACTGATATCGAAACGAAAAGATCAAAGTGACTTACTGAATGGCATTTGTAAGTGGTTTGAAACCGGTGACGGAGCGTTTTTGTTGTAAAAAGGAGAGAATGTTTGAGAGGTGAGTTTGATTAATTTCCTCCATCTTTACGTGTTGAAACAGTGGATGGTGTTTAATTTTTGAGTATTCTGTTCATTTTACAAAAATTCTTTTGAAATAACTTAATCATAAATTTTTCGTGATAGTGAGTGCTTATCAGGATTATTGTTTCATTTTAGTGAGGCTCGAATTCGCAAAGTGGTAAATTTTTTCAGCATTGACAATCACCACATCTTCAATTTCAACACGACGGATTTGAAAAATTAGCTTCGCGTCGAATTAACGTTGTTCAAGAATCGGTACCTTTCGCGCCCAATCAAGTTTTTTATCAAACACCTCCAAACGTAAACATACGTCAAGAAGCATAATCTTTTTTACGTTTACTCGTTTACCTAAGCGAAGTGAAATATTTAATTCGAATGTATCCGTATTCCGTAATAATTGAATATCGAAGGTGTTGAAATTGTCTCGTCAAGTTGTGCCTGTTCGATCTATCGATAACCATAATAATTCGCGTTTCAATGCCTAATTCTTTTCGGGGATCTCAATACTCCAAATTGCATTCTCAAGTACGTACATTTTATATCATTTCTTATTTTTTCATTCGACTTTTTTTTAATAATTTCATTCATTTCCCTTTTTTTTTAAAACCCAAATTTGTTCTACTATGCATTCGACTGCTTTTGTTTTCCGAGCCATGGGTGCTCGAACGTCGCCAGTTCACTTGACTAGCGTGAATTAGCGGTCATAAAAATATTGTTTTATCGTTTCATGTTACCGAACACATCGAGTTGTGCTAATTTATTTGTGTACAGGTATTACTCGAATGTGATAATTGAATACTCTCGCGATTATAGGTGTGTAAATCATTTCAGTGTGCGATGTGTGCCTACGATAAATGTACAAAAACCGCTCGATATGAGCCAAAATTTTAGCCCAGTTGTGTTAGAAAATTGTTCTTTTTTTTTCATTTTTTTTTTTTTTTTTTTTTTTTTTTTTTTT
>FIZT01054915.1:0-11287 GCA_900065295.1 Paracoccus marginatus
AATGGCACGTTTTAATGCTGTTGCCGAATTTCGAATCGAAAATTCGTTTTTTCATTGTCACCCTAACCTACACTGAGGTAATATGAACACAAAACTGATTCGCTCAATAAAGAAGAATCGCAAAATTTATTTGTGATCGCAAAATCACTATTTTTCAAAAAAAAAGTACCGAATTATTTAGACATTTTATTTCAATCTTACCTGTAGATTTGATTTATATGCCTCCGTGCTATGACATCTGCGCCTACGATTTTGAAACCAGTTCACTCGTTAAAATTATCTACAAATCGCAAAAACAGTTCGAAAAATTGCACTCGACTTTACCGGTATAAAAATCATGGATAAAAGTACACACTACCTTGATATGAACTGATTCTTAAAAATGACTATCGCTCGCCTTCAAACACGATCATTTAGTCACCTGGGTACCGCCTACTTACCTTGTGCTACGGCGACTGCGATTGCGCAGTTCAAATCATGATGGCGAGTATGAGCCAATCAGAGATCGAGAGGCCTAGGCATACGGTTTCAATTTTCGTTTTCGTACTAGATCCAGGTATGGAAATGAAAAATTCTCTAATTTGATTAAGAATCGAGCGAAATTTTCATAAACTGAATGATATGAAAAGAGACCAGTTTACGTGGTTTTCAATAATATCTGCTTGGGTATGAAGGCATGAAGGGTTATACGTTTTCTGCTATTTCGTATACCTTAGCTAGGTATTTATTTTATTCCAAAAATTTTCTCGATTTTTGTTTTCCGAGTATGAAATATTGATGGTAAAACGAGCCTTCGATGCTATACGTAGATTATGATGAATTGATGAATTTGGCATGATTAAGTAGATACCTAGTAAGTATTCTAATTCTTGAGATATCTGGTCTGTTTAACTCATACCCATTACCCACTTCGGATTTCGAATTAGGTATTTTTATTTTGACCAAAAATAAGTACTTGATTCTTTTGGTACGTGCATACATTACATACTTCGAGCTTTTAATCGAACAATTACCTACACGCGTAGGTAGTTGAATGAACCGCATATCGTTCAGGTTAATATCGAGAATTGCATGAAAAAATACTTGCGAAAAATACTAGACGTCGATCGTGAAGGGATTTCCGAGTTGAATTTCATCAGCTGTTGTTGAGTCAAACTATGCGTTATCGCAGATTATTCAACGTCCAGTTATTTGGTTATCAGCGATTAAAAAAATGAAGGAATTTTTTAAAATCAGCTGGCTGTACCTTTTTTATCTGGAATTCATACTATACCTACTCTACTTTAATATAAATTTCTCAATATCCAGCTGATTCACAATGAGAGTGAATATTTGAAAACTTTCAAAGTAGGTAATAGTTTAATCAAAATTTACCCGCATTTTTCACTATTATTTTATCAGGTCAAAGATTTGAAAAACTATATACCTAATTAGTAATAGTATTGAACGGTTTTCTCGTTAGCAATTAATTTGTAAAATATTTTATTTTAAATTTTCATGGAGTCAGTACCTATGGGTAAAAACTTGGTTTTTTTTTTTAAGATCCAAATTTGCTGACTAGGTAACGTTCGAGTATGAAGTCAAATTTTGAGCTGTATTTTTCGTAATGCACTCATAAAGTCATGCCCAAGTAGGTAATCGTTTTTCAAGTTTCTTTAAGAGCTCGTCTAAGTACGTGGACTGATGAAACTTAACGTTATAACGGATAAGTTAATTCGTTGGCCAGAAGCTAGGTATGGGTGAAAGCCGCTGCGGTCGTTATACCCTGAATAAAGTCTTTAAAACAGCCGTTGCAACAGATGGTGGGCGTGAGCGGGTATTCAGCCGTTATCTCATGCTTATCCCTCTAAACCTGTTAACTCGTGCCATGCCATTCGCTTTCGTTGCCAACTTAGTTTTTTCCACTTTGTTTATTTTTGACTCGTGCCGCAGACGCATGTTAATTAAAGGTACCTAACTGAACCTATTTGTCGCGTCGGTTGATTTCTTGCTGCTTTCAAAAAAATGTTGTCAATG
The DNA here is from genome assembly GCA_900065295.1 of Paracoccus marginatus. NCBI lineage: Eukaryota > Metazoa > Arthropoda > Insecta > Hemiptera > Pseudococcidae > Paracoccus > Paracoccus marginatus. The sequence goes on from FIZT01054915.1 coordinate 2,017, forward strand.
ACTTGCTGGAATTAGATATACCTAGAATTACCTTACCTACATGTAGTATATTAATTGAGAAAAAAATATTCACGAATGTTCACTTACTGAAAATACTTTCGATTAAAACAATTTTTTGTTTCTATAAAACACTGATTTATTTTGTTGAATTTCACACAGTTATTCACTCACTCGTATTGAAAAAAAAATCATTTTTTCAAACTTTTCACAAAAGATGATAAATCGTATTCTTCTTCGTAATTCTTCGTATCCCACAGTTCGGGTAATGATTTCATATACTCGTTGATAGAATTTCCTTTTGACGATTCCCCACCAGTTGAATTCTTTTTATCGTGATGTTCGTTGGAATTTAATGAAAATAAATCTAAAAGCTGAAATTTTTAACCGTTAGTCAAGCTTTCCATTGGAATAGTTCGAGAAAACTCAGAGGTTATTGAACTTACCTTATCCGTGCTCATTGTGAAAAGACTAGAATTTTCAGCCGTAATAACGGTATTGGCAGTTTTCAGCTTAAACGCTTGTAATCTGTAATGCAGTCATATGTAGAGTCAGGCACATTTTGTTCGCCTTCGCGAAATTATTTATAGGCACCTCTATACCTCTGTAACTTGTACTACTTACCCCATGATTTTTTGCTCTAATGTAGATTTTGTGATGAGTCTGTAAACATTAACCACCTTTTTCTGACCTATACGGTGAGCCCTATCCATGGCTTGTAAATCTTTCATCGGACTCCAATCATGCTCGACAAAGATGACCTGTAGAAAAATTAAATATAAATATCGAATGGAAGTTCATCATTAATACTGTAAGCGAGTCGAATACACCTACTGTGTCGGCTCCCGTTAAATTTAATCCTAGCCCGCCAATTTGGGTAGTCAGTAATAACAAATCAATCGAAGGATCGTTATTAAATCTGGTAACTATTCGATGTCGTTCGTTCGAAGACACACTACCGTCTAATCTTAAATAAGTAATATTTGGCAAATGCGTTCTGGAACCGAAACATTCAATTAACATCTTCTGGCGTAATTTTTTTTTTTTTTTTGAAACAAAAAACCTCACTTGAAAAGATCAGATTCTAAAATATTAAGCGTAGCTTTTAATTGACAGAAAATTAAAGCTCGATGTTGACTAACAATACAGTTCGACTCTACTACATTGTCAGCGTCCGTTGATCCTCCAATACCACAATCTAACAGCAATTGCCTTGAAGAATAGAAAAAAAAAGTTAAAACCTTGAAACGGTAGCCAGAATAGATGACCAGATGTGGAATTACTTTAATGCGAGTAATTTTGCAGCATGCTTTATATCAGACAAGGACGACTTCTCCGCTTCTAGTTGTTGCATGACACTTTCATACAGCGGATGTTGAGGCGTTAGCACCAATTTAGGGTGATTACAAACGCTTTGTAAATAACGCAATGCCTGAAAAAAAAAATGTTCGTATTACAAAAAGCAGATCTTACCAAGTTATACTTTGTAATATTCAGTAATAGATCAAGACATAGATATAAATCTAAAAATATTATAAATACCTGAAACATGCTGAACGTGTTACATGGCTGTTTGGTTGATATACCATTTATTGTATTTTTTTGCAGTTCTGATTTGGAGAAGTCCTCGTAAAGTAACTGTTGAATAGGACTCAGATCGCAATAATAATCCTGTAATTCAAAGAATCGACGTTACGTAATGGAAACATTTTTCATCTTATTCATCTTCACTTAGCCCAAGGTAAGTACAGAAGTTTAATCACCTTGAGGTTATTAGCAGTAAGCAATACTAACCTGCGTTATTTTTGGAGGTAAATCTTTCAATACGTCTTCCTTCATTCTACGTAATATAAAAGGTAGAACTTTTTGGTGTAATGTTTCCATAGCAATTACGCCTGTAAACGTTCAAAAATTTATATTTTCCCAGTAAAAAAAAATCATAATTATATTTAACAAATAGTCTCACGTATGATTTCATAATAATTGTGAGTTACCTGCTTCTTGTTCTTTGGACGAACTTTTTGGATCTCGGCTCAGTAAAATAGGTTTACTGAATTTAGCATTGAATTGTTTTTCATTTCCCAAGTATCCGGGCATCAAGAAATCAAACAATGACCATAATTCTAACACATTGTTTTGAATCGGCGTTCCCGATAGTATGAGACGGTGATTAGCCGTCAACTGTTTTATCGCTCGTGATACCTGTATATTCATAAAAAAAATCACATATTTCTACCCAATAATTTCCATCTCTGTAAAAGTTGACGTCATCTTACCTTCGTTTTTCCGTTTTTAATAATGTGACCTTCATCTAAAATGCAATAATTCCACTTGAAATTTGAAAAGAAGTCCACATCTTTGCGAACAATATCATAAGAAGCGACAATTAGATTGTATTGATGAGCAGTACTTCTCAATCTGCGTAAAAAAATTAATTATTTAATGAGAAACATCAAAGTTGGTTTGAAATTTTCTTAGCTAAAGTGAAACGCATTAAAATACGAACTTCTCTCGTTCAGTAGGGATTCCCTCATATTGCAAGGGATTTATGTACAAATTCGGTATGAATTTTTTTATTTCATAAATCCAATGACCAATCAAAGTAGGTGGGCAAATGACCAGTGAAGGTAATAAAGCTGAATCGGCACTTTTCTTTGCCTGTAAAATCAACGAAGTAGTAAAATGAAAATACGCCCAATGTCCTGCTATTTTAAGGTACCTACTTTGTAAAGTTTTTCACGCTCAAAATGGTCAGCGACGAGAATACATAAAGATTGCAACGTTTTTCCTAAACCCATATCGTCGCATAATATGCCGTGTAAATTGTACTTATTCAAAAACGCCAGCCAGTTGACACCGCACTGGAAAAAAAATTGAATTATTCAATTTTCTAATACCGGGTTGGTAGATATAGGTAGAATTTCGATCGACATCAGAAGTATATAACTGTACCTGCTGATAAGAACGTAATTCGGCATTAATATTGACTGGTACTTTTAAATCAGGAATGCATTTTGGATTCAACAATTGATTTAGAAACGATCGTTGTTGTTCTACGGACTGTTTTAAATCTAAAGGTAAATCGACGGGAGCCGGTGTATTAGTATCGAGCGGCATTAGTTGTATCAGTACTCCAAACGTGTGAGAAGCCATCGACCTAACGCTATCATCCTGATCACTCATTCTTCCTTTAATGAAATAAAATCATTGCTGAGTATTTGTAAGCAAGATATCGTAAACACGTGTAAAGAAATTTAACTTTCGTACCCAGCAGTGGAATGATTAAAACAACGATGTACGGAATAATACGCAAATGCAAACTTTCCGTTAATGCGGTTATAGCTTCAACGCCACCTTGTCTTTTGATTACAGAGTCAGCCGAATTGACCAAAGGCAATATCGATGCTATGACAGTTTTCATAACAGCGATTATATCACGAGTGGCAATCGCAGCGATACATCTAGCAGCCATATGACGAACAGAAGAGTAAGAATGACATAAAATATCACAGAGAGTAACAAGTAGTCGTATTATCTATAAAAAGAAAAAAAATCAAATTGGACATACAATTTAGACAATCTGAGAGACGTGAATAAAGAAAAATAAACACATACGTCTGGTAGTATGGTGCTATGTAAATGAGGACATATTACTTCCAAGACTTGGAGACTACGTATTAATTTTTCCGCTGTTTCGTTCTCGTTCGGTTTATCACCTACACCTTCGAGAAAACTACGTTTTAGCATGTCACAAATAGTTGAATCAGATATAGAATATTACCATTTTTCGAAGTATTAAAATTTATGATGTTGGTAAACAAGTAATCCCACAGTACTGGAATTTTACTACGCAGATGTTCTCCTTGTAACTGGACAATTTTTGTTAATGCGAACGTGGCACCTTGGCGTTGAATTTTACTACTTTTTAAAGCCTGGAAATTTAAAGAACGACATTATAACGTGTTCAACACGTGATGTAATTTAACCTGCAGTGACTCCCCGTCTACATACTCGACTTTGTTGGTCAAATAAATCTTCGTCCATTACTTCTGAAATTGCTGTTGAACGAGCCGATGGTTTTTTCACCAACAGTAATTTTTCAGCAGTCTTGTAAGAGAATTATTTGTATTAATCTCACTAAGTAAGCTTCATAATTTGTGGCATTGATTCGAAAATATTGTTTACCTTTTGTTGATTGATCAATGTTAAAATTCCATTGTATTTATCACAGGTACAGTCTTTATCGTTTGGATTTTTACACGTGTGCGAATGCTGGAAATCGAAAATATGTTTGAACACAAAATTTTAGAAACAACTTGCGTAATTTGCTAATTAATGAATTACGAAACTCACAATTTTTGGAGTGAATTCCGAATCGGAACATAATAACGAACATAGATTTGTGACTATTTTAGCATTTGGACATGGTTGCCGGTCGACACAATAATTTACCAATTCTGCTAGATGAAAAGCTGCCAGTTCCTAAAATTGAGGTTTAATTTTAGAATTTACATCGTTCAGTGGAGAAAAAAAAGTACGATTGTTTTTTTATACTTGTAAACAGTCGCTTTCTTCTTTCTTGATGGCATCCATTAAAGGTTTAATTACAGGATTCAGTTTATCCGATAAACATTTGGAGTTTAAAACTGCTCCGGCGATAATAGCCTGCGTACTGTGAAAAATGGTCATTTTTGGTAATACATACCTACTTGTGAATTTTTTTTAGCAAAACCATCAAATAGATACATACGTCACAGTTAAAGTGGACTGATCGTTATTTATAACGCAAACTATGGAGTAGATACTTTGCCTCTTTTCTTGCATTTCTGAAAACAGTTTTTTTGGCATACTAGATTCAGCGTTTTTCAACAAACAGTCTCGAGTTAAAGATTCGATTTCGTTTATACGTAAAACCTGTACAAAAAGAAGGCATTTTATTAAAAACGTAAACTAATTTTTGTAATTCTCCGAAATGAGATATAGCCTCACTTTATTACATAGACCTCCGTCAATAGGAACGTATTCTTTCAAAACGTTGATGTATTCTTTTGTATCTTGAAGAATTTTAGTATAGGGCATAGCGATTTCATCGTAATATATGCTTTCTAGTAATATCTGTTGCAAACGATCTTTCAATGGGCTAGGAATAATTTTCGAGGAGGACGATCTTCGTGCCCATTCTGAAATTACTAACGAAGCGATCATTCTTTGGTACGCTGATTTGGAATTCAAATGCATTAATAATGTGTTGCTGTAGCACTCCACCGTCGTGTCGACTGTATGCAGTAAATTTTGTGATACAATGTACAATAAATGACCTAAAAAATACTTTGTGATAAAAAAAAAAATGATTATAATTTGGGTTATTATTATTTTGAAAAGTCATACCTAGCATGCGCGCACTCATACATCGAATCTCTATAACGTTATTTTCGCGTATTTCGGGTGAAACGGTTTCGTTTCCGCCGAGATAGAGTTTCAATTCAACGCCTTCACTTTTCTGAGAATCATTCTGAAAAATAAATCTATATTAATTTCTTTGATAATGAAAAACCCGCAGGGTTTAGTCAGGCACAATAATATACTTTGCAAAGTTGATTGTCTCTTTCGAACAAGAAGAATGATTCGTCAAAAGGAGTTTTTGGGGATTGCATGCACAACCAGATCCAAGTGCCAAAATATTGGAATGATACTTTTTTCAGAATTTCGACATCAGTCGTTTTCACGATGTTATTCCAAGCCTGCAATGAAGAAGCCGAAAAATCAATACCAATAAGATTTGTGAAATTTGCGATCGACTTACATTTTCCGTTAGTATCCGAATGTCCTGGTGTGACTCTAAAAGTATGCGCTGAAAAATATGTCGCATTGTGTTCTGTATGAGAGCTTCATTCCAAACCTTCATACGTGAATTTAAAAGAGTCATGCTACAGATGGTTTGCAAAGCAGCTTTTCTGACTGAAGATGTATTGTAATTCAGAAAAACCCACAAATAAGGCATAATTTTTGCCATTAGGTCCGAGCTGAAATTTCCACCGAAAAGTTATGATAACTATGTTGGGTAAGCCTAAACAATCGTAATCTATTACGTTGCCTTACCTAGTGCAAGTATCCGCTTCAGAATACATAAATAAAGACGCTAAAAGACCCATTAAATTATTACACGCGACTCCCAGATCATCTTGATTCGAAAGTAACTTCCATATTTCGTGTATTAGAGTGGGAACAGAATCTGGCATTATTTTAACAATTTTGGCGCAAACTGGTGTCAGAGCTGAAGCTGCTTCGGCGCTTACGTCATCTATCGGGTCTCCGAAGCAATTTAAAATTAAAGGAAAGACCTTACACAATACATCGTCTTGTAAATCCTAAGATGAACAACGAAAATTATCACCCAAGAGCAAAAAAGTTTTAAAGGTCTCATCATACTTGTCATAAATCGTTACCTCTCTCACAGCCAGCAAATACTTTATTCCTAATAATGCTCCATGTCGAACTTCCCACTCTGACACTTGTAATAAGTGCATTAGAATATTCACAACTTGGAGAATACGATCTCGATCCATCAGATTACAAACAATACCTGAAATGAAATTGGATTCAAATTATTTTATTTATACGTTGAAGAATTCAAAATCGATTATCAATTTTTACCTAGACATTGAGCGCATGTTTCTCGCACAGGAGCAATGACTTGATCAGAAATGAAGTCGCCAAATCGATCTAACGCAATCACGCACAACAAATGTAAAGTAAGATCTTCCAGCCATGATTGATGCTCGTCAAGAACCTGGTGCAAATTAATGAAAAAAAAAATGCTCATGATTACCTTTTACTGTCAAAACAAAGAAAAGAATAGGGACCTAAAAAAATTGTGAAAATGGGAAAACACATGAGCCTTGTGGATTTTGTTCCTGGTATTACCAATTAGCCAATTACATATACATCAACAAAATGCACAATGGTTAATTATTCACCGGAAAAGATGGGAAAATTAGTTTGTTAAAGAAAACCATGCTCCCAATAAGATCTTCAACGTACTTGATTTTCATCTTCATCGACTGTTAACCCAGCGGATTTTCCATGTGATTTCATTATTTCTCTTAGAGCGCAAGCTGAACCATGACGAATTTCCCAATTTGGACTGAACAAATTTTGTTTCAATTTCGAAGTAAACAATTCAAATGGCCATTGCGATTCCTAGTACAAGAACAATGCGTAAATGATAAATTCATTTGAAAGTTTTGGGAACAATTTGATTTACTTCTTCAGTTGATTCAGACGTCGTCTCTTCAGAAGTTTCAATTTTTATACGTTTATCTTCTATTTGTTCAAGATCGTTGGCTTGTTCAATGTCCCCGCACGTAGAAGAATTTCCAAAAAATTCATCCGAGGATTGTTTCGAATACATTTGCTTAGCTTTCCTTTTAAGTCGACTCATATCTTTGTGGGCGAGGAATTCATTATTCAATTGCAATACTTCACTGACCATTTTCTAAACATAAAATGATCAGGGAATTGAAATTTTCTTTGACAAAGAAGTGAAAGATATCTGTATTGAATATTACATACCTTATTATCCACTTCAGTGTTTGAAGAACTTTGCAGTGATGATGATATGTCATCATTTGACACAATATTTTCAGCGCAAATACCCATGTTCAATTTACGATTTATCAGTTCCACTTGTTGATTCACCAATTCTTTGCAGTCTTCGCCTGGAAAATCATTCAACTTCAAAAAATTACATTCATTACGTTATCCGGCTCTGTGTACCTACCTTTTACAGACATAGACTCAACATTCTCAGATGCCATTAGTAGAGCACTGTTCAATAGAACAGAATGAATGTCAAATGAACCAAAAGATAATTTCTTCTTCAAACTGCCACCGTTTTCTATAAATAAATATAGCATCATGAATACAAAATAATACCCTACAAATATTACGAGTCATCCATACTTTTTGACAAACTTTTCGAAGGAATCCATTGCGGTGTGTTGTTACAAATCGCTTCTATGGCTTGTACAGCGGCTATACGAGTATCCCAAGATGTACTGTATAGTAAGTTGAGCAGACGATTCAAGAGAGCTTGAAGCTCGTACGAATGGTATTTTACTACTTCTCCCAACTGCTGAGCGGCTGCTTTTCGAGTGACTGGTGATGTACCAGTTTCGATAAGCACAAAAAGACGGTCCAATCTGCAAATAAACAAATGCCCGGTGAAATTCAGCAGCAGAGAAAAAGTGGTGTATGTATTATTAGGCAGATTTCAGATGAGAGAACAGAAATTGACTTTTAAACTTACCTAGAAGCCATGGTTACACAAACTAAAGGATATGTTTCTCTGATAAAAAATTACATGTAGTACGACAAAAGAAAACCGATAAAACATTTTCCAACTCGGCTGTTTCTTCACATTACGTACTTGAGAAGAAACAGTAATAAATCAACGAGAGATTTTTTACTTCAAATACGTGTATTTGTTGATAAGCTTTCTGGTTGAATTACTAGTTATACGTACGTATAACAGTTATAAACACACTTCGTACTTCATCAGCTGTTGACTTCGACCATATGTATGCGTAACGCAATATACGAGTGTCTCGTGTGTACGTAGTATACATATGGTCGAAGGCTGTTGACAATCCTATTAACTTCTTTCCTTGACGATTATGCCTTAATTATGCCACTAGCCACTTGAGGTGGTGTCGAAAAATTCTTTTGGGTGCAAATTGGGTGCAGGGTGCAATGAAAAAACCAAAAAGTTATCGTTTAACTGTCGTTAAATAAACGCATCGGTAAACGTAGGGTGTTTTGAAAATTTTTGTTCTTCATTAATAGATTTTATGAAGTTTTTCATTTTTTCAACGTCGAGTAAAACTAAAGTTTGCGTTTGCGAGGTATCGATATCGTAGTTAACACTCTTTGAAACGACTAATTTATATTGAAAGCTGAAAAAGACAATTACCTTAGAGGTGACAAAAAAAAAATTAAATAATAATCTTTGAAAAAAAAGTAAAAAATATTTCTTTAAGCTGCGTTTATACTCACCGTAACTGTCTGTAACTGAAATCTGTAGAAAAGTAAACTCAACGTAATTTTATGGTGCAGTTTATAATGACCGGTAACCTAACAGAAAATTACCAGATTTTTAACAGAAAAGTAAAATTATTTTTACTTTTCTGTAAAAGTGAACAGATTATTTGTTTGTGTTGATCTTCCATCTTATCAGTTTGATATGCAATGGCGTATGAAGTTGTTGTTTTAAAAA
>FIZT01054921.1:0-21389 GCA_900065295.1 Paracoccus marginatus
TTCCGAATGAGCCCGGAACGAGCATGCTAGCTTCATTATTACGGCATCTAGAGCGCGACATATGACAAAAAATATGGTTATCAAAGTTACCCCGCGATTATCAAAGTAACCCCCGTTTATTGGTACAGTTTAGCTTCCAATACGACGTCGTTGAGCCAGCCGGAGATCCGGTAATCGATATCCCAATCTTTGTACCACCCCGCCTGCACCATCCTAGGTACCTGATTTTTTTTCAGTATTGATACAGCAAGGTGGAAGCAAGAAGAAAATTTGAGGTACCGCAGAGAGAGAGAGAGAGAGAGAGAGAGAGAGAGGTGGTTAATGTAAAGCGATTTTTTTTTTCAGTATTGAAAGAGCAAGGTGGAATCAAAAAGAAAATTTGAGGTGCCAAAGAGAGAGCGAGAGGTGGTTAATGACAATTTATAGTAAAAAAAATTGATGATTTTTTCCAGGAAAAAAATGACAATATTTCTTAGTGCAAATGATGAGCAAAAATAAGTAATGACTTCGCAAAAATTAAACTCCGCGAAAAATGTAAAAAAAAATAATAATAAAAAAATTAAAATGAGAAATTTTTCAAAAAATTGAAATACCCACAAAATAAAAAATTGAAAAAAAAATATTAAAAGATAATATGTGAAAAAACAAAAATAATTTCCAAAAAAAAAAAACAGTAGAAAAATACTTTAAATTGATAGACATCAGTATTCAAAAACAGAATTTTTTTTAAAAAAAATGAATGCCTTGAAATTGATTTATTTTGCTACAACAAAAAAGACAAGACTTTCAAAAAAATTGGAATGAAAAACATTCAATTTTTTTCAAGAGCCAATTCACCAAAAAAAGCATTCTTGTTCAAATCACTCTCAAAAATAATGCAATTTCCAATCTCCAAAAACGGTCCTTTTCTCAGGCGAATCATCAATCACCTCCGGTTTCATTGCAAAGGAAACCTCCGAAAAGAATTTTCAGCCTCTTGAAAACTTTGAAAAAATTCAGGCCCTTTTCTTCTCGTCGCGAACTGTGCCAAGAATGAAGAATGATTTCCACCACACATCAGTATGTACATTTATATGGCGACCGACTATTAAAATTACTTTACAAAGTTGCATCCGTGGTCTACAAACTCTTAGGTATTTTTTTTTACGGCATATTGTCACTGCCAGAGAATGATTTAATTCAAGGATGTCGAATTGTCATAATAAATCTATTCCCGCGAGCATTTACAACGGCTCAGCATCGCATCGACACTCCTCGGTGCTCCAACCGCGGAATGATTTTTATACGTGGTACACTTTTTAGTTTTTGTCCATCGTACATACTCGTATAAGAAGAAATACCACAATAAACGTCGACTTTTCCATAGCTTTCGCCTCATAATCCGCAAAAATTACACATTTGGCACGTATGTAGACGTATATGACCGCGTACGATACAACCAACGCCCCTGTATACGAGTAAAAAAGTTGAAAACCCTTTTTCGCGCGAACCTTACACTCTCATTGTGAATAATTTATTCTGGCCCATTCTGTTCGCCCGGTATGGCCTCGCTTTTCCTTAATATATTTCGGGCCACCGAATTGAGAACTGATTTGCATAGGATTTTTGACGAGAATGAAAATGTTCGCGTTTATAATGCGTTGTTCGCGGTGAAACCGCCAACGAACGTGTGAAGATTTCCTCGTACGAGTAGGTATTCTTCAATCCTTTTATTCGTTTTTTTCGCCGTCTACGCGAATGATAATTTTTCGAATCGAGAGGGTGGTTTCGTTTTAATATTCTGTACTCTATGTTCGATGCCACGCATTGTCTTGAACAAACACTCATTTCCTTTTTGTACTAGTCGCGAGGCGTAATGTATGAAAAAATCGAGATGAGCTTACTCACCTATGACTAGAATTACTAGATGCGACGCTCGTGTTACTCCTCGACCTTCTGCTCTTCAGCGAATCTCCTCGGTTGATGATGCCTTTACCGCTGATTGAAAACTGCCTCAGTCTGTAGTATTCTTCTTCGACGCCTGTGTTCGGCATGCTGGCCACTCTGGTTCGTTGTTGAGGAAGACAAAGGTAGTTGGGCCGGTACCTGGATGTACCGTTGATACCGACTTGAACGTTCGATTTACTACCGGGCGTGCGAACCGATTGCGAACGATTGTGGTGCGTGGTTCCATATCTGTAAAAAGCACGAAGAGATCGTTAGTTGTTTATTATACTCCGAAAAATCGAATCGTCGTTCAAATTTTGACGAAAAAATTAAACTTTTCCTTTTACGATTAAATGATTTCTTTCGAGCGCTTGAATCGTATTTTAGATTCGTTCATTTCAACTGATTCCTTTCGGAATGATTCAAATTAGAAACATTTCAACGAGCCATTTTTTTCAAGTGATTCGAAGAAAATGAATCTGTTTGGGCGTTCGCGAACTAGAGTCATTTTGAATGAATCGTCTGAGAACGACTGAATTTTTTCTACAAAAAAACAGTTTTCCAACGAAGGGCCATTTTCCAAGTGAATCGAGACAAATGAATCTTTTCAGTCGTTCGCGAACGAGAGTCATTTTGAATGAATCGTCTGAGAACGACTGAATTTTTTCTACAAAAAAACAGTTTTCCAACGAAGGGCCATTTTCCAAGTGAATCGAGACAAATGAATCTTTTCAGTCGTTCGCGAACGAGAGTCATTTTGAATGAATCGTCTGAGAACGACTGAATTTTTTCTACAAAAAAACAGTTTTCCAACGAAGGGCCATTTTCCAAGTGAATCGAGACAAATGAATCTTTTCAGTCGTTCGCGAACGAGAGTCATTTAGAATGAATCGTCTGAGAACGACTGAATTTTTCCTACAAATAACAGTTTTCCAACGAAGGGCCATTTTCCAAGTGAATTAAGACAAATGAGTCTTTTCAGTCGTTCGCGAACGAGAGTCATTTCGAATGAATCGTCTGAGAACGACTGAATTTTTCCTACAAATAACAGTTTTCCAACGAAGGGCCATTTTCCAAGTGAATTAAGACAAATGAGTCTTTTCAGTCGTTCGCGAACGAGAGTCATTTAGAATGAATCGTCTGAGAACGACTGAATTTTTCCTACAAATAACAGTTTTCCAACGAAGGGCCATTTTCCAAGTGAATTAAGACAAATGAGTCTTTTCAGTCGTTCGCGAACGAGAGTCATTTCGAATGAATCGTCTGAGAACGACTGAATTTTTCCTACAAATAACAGTTTTCCAACGAAGGGCCATTTTCCAAGTGAATTAAGACAAATGAGTCTTTTCAGTCGTTCGCGAACGAGAGTCATTTTGAATGAATCGTTCGAGAACGACTCAATTTTTTTCGAAAAATCGATTTTTCTACACACGAGCCCATTTTCAAGTGAATCGAGAAAAATGAATCTATTCGATCGTTTGCAAACGAGAGTCATTTCGAATGAATCGTTCGAGAACGACTCAATTTTTCCATAAAATCAATCTTAATTTTTTCAACACACGAGCCCATTTTCAAGTGAATCGAAAAAAATGAATCTATTCGGTCGTTTGCGAACGATAGTCATTTCGAACGGATCATTTGAGAACGACTTGATGTAATTCAGAAACCACTTTTCCAACAAACGAGTCATTTTTTTTTGGTGAATCGAGCAAAATTAATCTTTCCAGTCGTTCACAAACGAGAACCATCTTGAATTAAAATTTATCGAGTTGCTTTTCGCGAAGAATTCTCAGAATTCGACGATGTTTTGAATATTGTACATTGTACAAATACATACATTCTTTTTTGAGAGAAAAAGGTCACACGCGAGGAATTTTCCTACGACCTCTCCTTTTTTCGCCAAAGTTAATTTTTCTCAACCACAAATAATTAAACTCAATTAAAGTTGCGAAATGCGGCGGCGTAGTGTATACTTATGCTTAAAAATGAAAATATTTAAAATCACATTCTCGCTATTCAATGGGAAAACAAAGACGGAAGATCTTAATGATATAATAAACAACCTCTAGCAAATCTATACAGTGTTCTCTCTCACTCATCGTTTTCTCCCCTCGACATACACCCTGGACGCGGGGGCTGCTTTACTGTTAAACAGAGAGAGTAATTTCGCAATACGAAAGTTTTAAATTCTCTTTCAACCTAACTATACACAGCAGGTTCCATTAGAAATTTTCTCATTATAAAATACGCGATTTTTCCGCCTCCTCGCCCCAAATCGGTTCACCTATTAAAAGTGAAACGTACTCGAGAAAAGTTTCTCGCATTCGATTGCATTTTTTCCTCGACCTGGCCGACTATAGACTCCTCAACGTCGTTTGATCGCTCATTTACTCGCATTGCTTCAGTAAGTACGTACGTAACGTACACACTATGCAGTATGCATATACGAAGATCAAGCCATAATGGTTTTCAAAAATTACATTTTCGAAGAAAAAACAACGCGATGAAAACTTCTCAGTTATTTTTATCGATCGAGTTTGACAAAATTCAAAGACGTAGACCAAAGCGAATTTTACGACACCATAAAAAATCTTTAATAGAAAAACTACCGTCAGTTTGCAACGTTTCATCTCGCTCAGCCAATGTTATTTCGGGCTACGTACGACTCGAAATAACGAACGAATATTTGTATATGCAAGTTTACAAGTTCAGCTCTCTCGTCTCGCCCCTATTGCCCCTCCCCAAAATGTAAACGGTTATAATTTACGTTATCTAATTCGATAACGTGTGTACTCGTACTTTGATTTCAAACAACATTGTAACACATCTACGGCGTATTAGTCAACCTTTTCATGTCATAGAATTCCTTTTTTCCCCCATTGATGGCTAAACTAGGTGTGAAATTTCGCGCCTCCCAGACACTTCAATTGGCGAGAACGTGATTTTTATTCCAAATTAAACGCTCGTAGTAGGTACATTAGTTACGTACGTTTACGTAAAAATGGAATGTGATGCGTGCGTATTACAACGCGAAGGTTAATTGACCCGATGAACGGTTTATTGGCCGAAATTTATAGGCTGTTTGTAAACTGACTCACCGTCCAATTCGCTGTAAAATTTCATAAGCTTGGGATATTTTTAGACGTAGTATTTGACCAAGAATTCCTTCAATTTCAGTTCACTCAAAATGTACAAAAATCATGTACGTTCGGAATTCGGGCGATTGGAGGTGCAAAAAGGGACCTTTGAATTTCAGTCAGCGAACCAAAAAAATTTCTAAAAATTATGAAGCAATTATGCAACTCACAATTACAAGAAATTGAAACGAATTCGCAAAAAAAAATCGAACTAAATTTTAAATTGCTTCAAAGTTGAAAAAAAAATGAAAAAAAATTTTATTCAAATCACAACTGAAAAAAAATTTCAAAAAAAAGAAAATTTCACAATAAAAAAAAAATCAAAAATTAAAATCGACCAAGATATGGCGTCTGATTAGAAAATGAGAAAAGAAAAAATTTAAAAAAATTTAAATGTCCAAAGTCAAAATTGAAAAAAAAAATTGAAAAAACATTCAATAACTTTTTTTTGAAAAAAATTCAAAAATTGAAATCGACCAAAAAATGGCGTTTGGCTGGAAAATAAAAAATCAAAAAACTTGAAAAAAATTCAGTCACCAAAATTTGTTCAAAAAAAATTTTTTTTTGAATTTAAAAAATTTAATTTGGAAAATAAACTGAAAAATATCGAAAAATCGAATCCTTCATCGCCAATTACGAATAACCCAACCGATAAAAAAAATCAATACCTACAGAAGCGCAAACAAAATTGCATTCAATCACTGGGCCAATCCAACCACGAAATCGTTCATTCAATCGTATAAAAAAATTGATTATAAAACGAGGAAAAAAAGGGCAGAAAAAATTTCCCTCTAGAACGTGCACAGATTACGCCAACTTTGGGGCGTAATTCATTAAAAGGATTAATTACCAACATTAGGCAATTTATACGTTCGAGTACGACGACCACACTGTAACATTTCCACCTATTCCTCTCCCATCCGGTAGACCTAGGCTGCGACTATAATAATGCAACAGCGAATATCGCCGAACCGCACAATTGATGTAAATCTGCAGGGATTTGCGGATAGTGGAGATGGAAATTTCGTACACGATATGAGCGAGTCTCGCTCTCGATACAGCTACGTTGAGCCGAGGAAAAAAAACCGAGCGGGGTGGTCTCTCCCGTACAGACAAATTATAATTACATTTAGCTCTTTTTCGTGTCGCGTATTTGACGCTAGAATGTTTTTAATGCCCGCCGGACGTTTTTGTTTAATTATCGTCGCCGGCTCGTGTTTCCTCCGCAGCTATTTCGTTGCTTTGCCGAGGGCTACGACCAATAATTCGTCGAGTCAAAAATTCAAAATTAGTTTTAAATACGAGATATTTCCCCCCCCCCTCGTCCTGGGGTCTCTTCATCCTTACGACCTTTTCACTTTTCATTCGTGAAATTGACCACATCACCGCGGAGCTGTGATTTTTCGGCGAGCTGGCTTTTATTCTTCGTTACGAACTTTCTAAGAAATAACACGCGCGTCGTTTCGTCTCGATGAACTTTTAAAATAACCGTGCTTTTTGCCGAGGGCTTACCTACACCTTTTTTACGCTCGTATTTCACAAGAAATATTGCCAGAATTTTGACTCATACGTTTAACGAGAATTTTTTTCAATTCATTAATTTGGAGCTCTTTTCCTAGGAAAAGTGATTTTATAGTTTTCGAGATTGAAAAAAATTTTCTCACTCGTGAGCTCACTTTCGAAGTCGCAGATTTTATTCGACGGAATTTCCGATAAATTGAAACGTTCGCCTTTGAAATTTACGACAACTGTTCCGAATCGCTGTCCCCAAAAAAGGTACGTCTCGTTGCACCATTGTTCTCGCCTCGACTCGACGTTTAATTTCGGGCGAGCCAACATCCACCTCCGACACTTCATTATGTTTAAACGGAACACTGACCAACAACGATAAGAAAACACAAATTAAACGACCGTGCTCATTGTTACGTACAAGTCGCCTAATTACTAGTTGCCACCTGTCACCACCCAAACCCATAAATCTAGTTCTCAGCGAGGGAGGGGGGAAAAATCACTCAATACGTCGAGTTTTTCTTACATTTTGGACACGACATAGCAGTCCTTGACCTAACAGTGAAACTAAAATTTGGCATACGTTTGACATTTACCTCAAAAGCAACGTGCAACCGTATCGTAGGACGCGAATGCGAGTGCGAATGTGTTATTTATAATGCGACCGAGACGACGCGACGACGACGACGACGACTGTAATTACCAAAACGTAAACATATAATGCATTCTAATTCCCTATTCCCTTTCACCGCAGGCACTCTGCTCTTTCCTCTCTTTCGGAAACGCAGACCACCATCGTGTGAAAATCGCGTGTATGTTTTATTTGCAAAAAATACACATTACACACACGTAAATTGTATATACCTAAAGATGCGAAGGAAGGACGAAAGGAGCTGGGGTATTCCACCGACGACGACGACGTTGCGCCGCACCCGATGCCTCGTTTATTTGGCTGCAATTACGGGACGATTCTTCTTTTTCATACGTTATTAGGTAGTACGTTAAATTATGGTTTTCTATGAAATTGGTTAAATGGGCTCGCATGTAAAGAAAGCATTTTTCGTTGAAATTTACGCACCGTTGCTGTATATGTACCAGCAGCGCCGCCATGCATCGTCATCGTCGGTGTCTCGTATATCAGCACTCGACTCACTTAATAACTTTTATATTACCGGGAAAGATTTTATTCGCGGAGTTTCGGGATCGCCGAAAATACAAGCACGTAGATAATTACATTATACAGAAGAAACAGATTCTCTCTTTTTACGAGATTTTTTTTTTACGTGGAATACGGCCTATAATTTTGATGGGATTTATGGATTTACCAGCGCAAGCGCATACGTAAACAATGCAGTTTGCATCATGGATCATGGGAATAATTCGAAATTTTAGCGAATGGTTCGAAAGCAAAGAAGGAATTCACATCGAAAAAGAAAAAAAAAAAAGTTGGTTACTAAACCAGGTACCTACCAGGAAAATTGATCATCGCGCCAATTCTCGAACAATAAAAAATGGTTTCGATGAAATTTTCAAAAGATTTTTTTTACGAGTTCGTTATTTCGGTATTGGAAAATCATCCACAAACGATCGTTTCAGATTATTTTTTTAAATTTCCTGAAAAACGGGCTCCTAAAATAAATCGTTTGCAAACAAGAGGTAAAAATTTTTGCAGCGATCAATTTTTCAGCATTTTCTCGAATTAAATACCTACCTATTCAAATTTTGATTTGTTTGTGACTGATTTGTTTCAGTCTTTTGACAAAATCCTTCACCACTGATTTGTTCAAAAAGAAAGAATCGTTCGCGAACGATTTCAACAACAAAGTGAAAAATGATTTTCTTTTTTTTGTTGAAAAGGTAATTATATGTATTATTCAATTTTTCGACAAATTCGTTCGCGACTGATTCGTTCAAAAAGAGTCGTTCGCGAACGATCTACACAGCATTGAAAATGATTTTTCTGCCATTTTCGAAACATTCAATCTCATGAAAAATTCGTTCGAGACCGATTTGTTTGGAAAAATTCAATTCGTTCGCGACTGATTCTTTCAATGAGAATGAATCTTCACGAACGATTCATAAGTGATAACTTCTTCATTACCAACTAAACGGTCTCGAACCGAAGATTTGAATTAGAATTCGTTCGCGAATGATTTGTTCGGAGAAAACAAATCGTTCGCGAACAATTTCAACAACAAATTGAAAAATGATTCTCCATTTTTTTTTTGTTGAAATATTCGATTTTTTCGATTAATTCGTTCGTGATCGATTCGTTCAAAAAAGAGTCCTTCCCGAACGATGTACATACCGTAGAAAAATGATTTTTCTGTCATTTTCGAATTATTCAATCTACTAAAAAATTCTTTCGAGACTGATTTGCTCGGAAAAATTCAATTCGTTCGCGACTGACTCTTTTGATGAGAATGAATCGTTCATAAGTGAAAATTTCTTCATTACCTACGGAACGGTCTCGAACCGAAGATTCGAACTATAATTCGTTCTAAAATGATTTGTTTGAAAAAAAAACGAATCAATCGCGAACGATTTCAACGACAAATTGAAAAATGATTTTTCAATTTCATCTGTTATATACTCGATTTTTTCACAAGTCATTCGCGACTGATTCATTCAGAAGAAAAATCGTTCACGAACGATCCATACAACATAACTGATTCTTTTGAGCAAAACAAATTCTTCGCGAACGATTCCCAAGTGATAATTTCTTACATTACTTTTCATCAGTATCTATCAGAATAGGTATTCCAATTAAAATTGGTTCGTGACTGATTCGTTCAGAAAGAAAGAGTCGTTCGCGAACGATTTACCTAACAAATTTTCAAAAATTTTTTTCTCAATTTTCTCTAAAATATTTCATTATTTGAGAATAAACTTCATTCGTCACTGATTCGCCCGGGAAAAAATCCAATTCGTTTGGGATCGATTCTTTTGAAAAAAATGAATCGTTTAGGAACGATCCATACAACAATGAACAAATTGAAAAAATCCGCTCTTTTCGAAATATTCGATCTTTTGAGGAAATCTTTCGCAACTGACTCGTTCGTTAGTGACACATCAGTTTGGAAATACAAATCGTTCGCGAACGACTCACATAACAGACTTCAAGCAAGAATTTTTCTACTTTCGAAACATGTACCACTCGGGCTTTTTGAAAATTTGTTCGAGTGTGATTCGTTTGGAAAAAATTCAATTCGTTCTCGACTGATTCTCAATTGATAATGCGTTCGTTACCGAATCGTTCGTGAGCGATTCACAATGATTGTATATTTTTCGAAAATAATTTTTCACGTTTCTCAAAATACACAATTTTTTTAGGAGTTCGTTCGCGACTGATTCGTTCGAAAAAATGAATCGTTCGCGAATGATTCATTCATAACAACTTCACGAGTAAATTTCTCTCATTGTTGATTGATTTTTTAAAAAAATCAACTTTTGTAATTCGTTCGCGACTGATTCACTCGTCAAAAGTTCATAGTTCACTGACCTTGCACGAAAATTTTTCCAAATGATCGTTTTTTCGTATTCGCGCCAATTTTTTAAAATTCAAGTATTTCGTTCTCGAATGAGATTCGTTCATTGAAAAAAAAGTTAAGGTTATCGAACGAGTAATTTTCCAGCACTTTTGCAAGAAATAATTCTGAAGTATCGTACACGAGAATACATCATAATTGACCTAAAATTCTGCATTATGTTTACCTAAAATGAAAAAAAAAAAACAACTCCGAAGAAATCTTCCAATCAACTTGCTCGTATCGTGAATTCGTAATGTAAAATCACAGCGTAATGAGAAATACCACCCTGAGCAAGTAATTTCTCAAACCTTCGTAAAATAGAATAAAAAGTAAAAAAAACCATCGAATCGAACGAGAGCTCGTTGCTCTCGCGGTTCAACAGATGAAAAATATACGCGAGTAAATATAGCAAGTATAGAAGACGGAGACCGAGAGACGGACTAATGAAGCAATACCTAGCTGCATTTCATTACGTCTGATTTCATTTACTTAAATTTTAGTAAGTAAACGTTTTATTCAGCTAATGCTTCGAAATACACGCGGAGAGACGAGTAGAGTAAGTAAGTCGTAAGTACCTTTAGTAGCTTGTACCATCTACACGTTTAAGTATAGTACGCAAAGCGTAAAACCTTCGCGGAGCGTTGCTTCGTATTTGAACAGCGAAGTAAATAAACGTTGTTGGCACGATGAAAAATGAATTAAAAAACGGAATGAAATCGCGTAATATTTCGCTTAACAATATTCGAAAGATAACGAAAATAAATCTCGACAAAGAAAGCGCTGCTGTAATTAGGTTGCCGGGCGAAATTCAAAATCAGATTGCGTAGGTACTCGTAGTACATATATAAGCATATAATTTCACCGGCGACGAGAAAGTGCTAGCTTTTTGCTTGTTTTTTGTTTAAACGAAACTTTAAGTTAACAAATAAAAGGTTACAGCGGAAAAAGCTGGAAGGAAAGTTTCCAAAAAAAAGAGGATTTCCCCCCCAATCACTTACTTCGTATCGATATCCTGCCATTGATGCAACGCTGTGGTATTGGTCACATCCAGCATCTGTTTCATGTTTTCTTTCTGCTTGGACGAATAATTAACCGAATTAAAATCGACGATTATAGATTCAGCGAACACGTTCGAAACTCTGCGTACATTATTGACGGTCAGTTCATTTTTATCGAATGTCTGTTGATCGGGCGAATTACCAGTGACTGAAGGCTGCTGTACGACGATGGTGGCGACGCCGCTCTCGTTGCCGTTACGCACCGCTTTATTTATAGTTCGTTCCTGTTCGGGAGGCTGGGACGGCGACGTCGGCGGTGGTGGTGGTGGTGGCTGTGATGTCACCGATGACGTGCCTTCGATTTTCGGCTTCTTCGTGCTGATCTCGCCGCTGCCACCGCTGCCGCCACTGCCCGGTTCCCTGGGCTTGCCGGCGTTTTGCGATTGTCTACGATGCTTGTCGACTTTAACTTTGTACTCGTTCAGTAGGTCGTTGGCTTCGGTCATCGGCGGGAAGGTAAAATGCTGTTTTGTTTTGGTCGGCGAAGGACACGTCAAAGGTTGCTCGGTATCGGTGGGCGTTAGCGAGCCGGTCGGCGACGTCGGCACGGGCGGCGAAGCCATCGACGACGATTCCCACTGGAACGAGTCTTCGCTGTCGATGGTCATTTGCTCGGCGGCGAACCCGGATGAATTGCGGCCTTTGTCGTTGCGCACCCTCTCCTCCTCGAAATAACACCTCGAGTATTTCTTCGACAGGAGCTTTAGTCGGCGTCTCGTCTGCAGGGCTCGTTTCTGCGTAGCGTCCATTTTCTGCTGTCGCATTTTAATGTTGTACCACTCGAGCGACGGGTCGCCGTCCAATATCACAGGTAGTTTCGAGTCTTCGACCGTGCTGTACGTTTCGTCCGGCCGCGGTATGGTCGAATGCTGCAACAGTGGCTGGATCGAGTCGTCGTACTCCTCGACGACGATATCCTCCTTCGGGAATATCACGTTCAGATCTTCGGAAGACTTGCGTGCGTTGGCATCCTCGTTGCTGGAAGCGCTGAAAAAGTCGTCCTCTTTATCCGTCGAGCTGGGCGTTTGGTTCAGAGCGTGCTCCAGCAGATTCGGCGTGATTCGCATCTTCTCGTCGGGACTGTCCGTTTCGCCGTTATCGGTCAACGTAACCATGGTCATGGCCGTGTTGGCCGAGTCGGTGCTCGTATTCATCGTGGCCGACGAATCCGTCGATATCGATCGGCTCCCGACGACGGTAACTTTCGGTATATTGTGATCGGCCGGATGACGATTCCGGGTCGATCGGTAAGCGTTGGAAGACTTGAAATGTAATCGACGCAAAGCACTAGACGCTGTCGCCAGAAGGTCGGACGACGAAGACGTGCTGCCGTAGCTGGCCACCGAAGGCGACGGAGATCCGGGCGCCGAACGGTGGATCGGCGATTGCTGATTTGTACGGTGCAGCAGGACCGCTATTCTGTGCTTGCCGCCACCTCCAACCGTCACCCTATCAGAGACCTGTGGGAAAAGACCAAAACAAAACAAAGCATAGCGTTAGTCAAAGTATAAAGGTAGATACGCGTGTTTCGCGGCGACCGAGATCGTTAAATTAACTTATGCTCGTATCAAGTTTGCCTTTCCGTATTAATTAATCAACTACCTAACCGAATTTACAACAAGCGAGCGTGATGTTTAATATTATAAAATCTACGTTCGAGTTAACCGCGACCAACGTGGTTTCATCGTTTGGCCTCTATTCAAAGCTTATCTCGTTCGTTTCCCTATCCTCGTACGTACGTACGCACAATCCCTCTTCGCCTTTCGCGTATTTTTGGCTCGACCACACTGCACACATCAGCGTACACGTATAGTAATACGTGTACGACTACGTGTATGCAAGAAATTGTATACAAAACGTATGTTCTCTGTAGGTACACAAGCTGTTTGTAAAGTCCAAATAGGCGTTATAATGAACAACCAAGAGCCCATAATAGGTTTCGCAAAATGTATCCAAATGATTTCAGCCCTCGAATATGATGGTAACACTGGTCAAATATTAATTGTAATTATTAATTTCTTTTTGAAAAATTGTCATGAAAATATTAATATCAACAAATTATCCAGAAATGATCAGAGTTTCGAAATTTTTGAATTTTTAATAAGAAAAAAGAAGTAAGGTATTGATCATCAGCTATTGTATAAATTTTTCTGCAACGCAGTCCCTTTCCCCTTGAGCCATCTGGCCATTCTGTCCAAGCTGGACACCCCTCCAATCAAAGTTTCATCAGACATAGACGCCCGGAAAAATTGAATTCTACGTTCATGGCAAATTACTAGCGAATTGATTTTCGGTAACGTAGCCCCCTTCCCCTTGACTCACTCCACAATCCTAGACCAGTTTGACACATCTCCGAACGACGCCTTGCCAAGTAGATGTGCTGAAAAATCGAATATCACGTCCATGGAAAATTACTAGCAAATTGATTATCGGCAACGTAGGGCCCCCTCCTTCGACTCATTGCACAATTCTAGATCGGTTTGGCCTTTCTTCGAACGACGCCTTGCCAGGTAGATGTGCTGAAAAATGGAGTTTCACTTCCATGGCGAATTACTTGCAAACTGATTTTCGGTAACGTAGCCCCCTTCCCCTCCACTCCCTTCACAATTCTAGACCAGTTTGACCCCTCTCAAAACGGCGCATTGCCAGGTAGATGTGCTGAAAAATTTAATTTCAACTGCATTAAAAATCAGTTTGCAAGTAATTTGCCATGCAGTTGAAATTCAATTTTTCAGCACATCTAGCTGGCAAGGCGTCGTTTTGAGATGGGCCAAACTGGCCTAGAATTGTGGAAGGAGTGGGGGGGGGGGAAGGGGCCTACGTTGCCGAAAATCAATTTGTAATAAAATATCTCAACGAAAAATTCTGCACGTAATTTGCCATGGACGTGAAGTTTGATTTTTTATAGCATCGACCTGGCAAGGCGTCAATTCTAGACCAGTTTGACCCATCTCAAAACGACGCCTTGCCAGCTAGATGTGCTGAAAAATCGAATTTCACCTTCGCGGCAAATTATTTGCGAACTGATTTCCGGCAACGTAGCCCCCATCCCCACGACTCCCTCCACGATTCTAGACCAGTTTGACCGACGCCTTGCCAGGTTGATGCTATAAAAAATCAAATTTCACGTCCATGGCAATTACGTGCAGAATTTGTCTTTGAGATATTTTATTACAAATTGATTTTCGGCAACGTAGCCCCCTTCCCCTCCACTCCATCCACAATTCTAGACCACTTTGACCTATCTCCAAACGACGCCTTGCCAGGTAGATGCTGTGACAAATCGAATTTCACGACCATGGCAAATTACGTGCCAAGTTTGTCGTTGGGGTATTTCATTACAAATTGATTTTCGGCAACGTAGCCCCATTCCCCTCTACCTACTTCACAATTTTAGAGCAATTTGACCAATCTCAAAACGACGCCCTGCCAGATAGATGCGCTGCAAAATCGAATTTCACATCCATAGCAAATTGAAGGGTTCGTTGTGAAAAGGGCAGTAGTCCATCGTGACTTTTCAAGATAAAGGTACTTAAGGTGTATATCACGCATTACTAATAAGCACTTTTAAGTATATTCTTGTTGCTCGCACAAAATCAACAGTTGCGATTTTCATTGTTGCTGTCCTGTTCTAATTAATGAGTTAGCAAAGGACAGTAATATGCAACTTATATGCAACTTCTGAACTGTCGCGATTTCATAGATAACAAAAATACACCTTCCATCTTGAAAAGTCACGATGGACTACTGCCCTTTTCACAACGAACCCTTCAATTGTTGATGTAATTCGAAAAAATTAAATTTTACAATTTCGAACAATTGAGCAATTTTTGACACATTTGACAATTTTGAAAATTTCGATCATCATTTTGAAAATTTTAATGATTTTAAAAAATTTAATTATTTTGAAGGATTTGACAATTTTTCAACGTTGAAGAATATATAAAATTTTCAAAATTGGACATTTTTAAAAATTTTACAATTTTGAACAATAGCAATTAAAACTGACAATTTTTCAGAAAATTACCAAGTTGTCTAGAATTGTCGATCTCTTCTTTGGAATTTGATTGATTTTTTGTTTACTTCAAATTCAATTTAAGTAATTCTTCCATCTCCTTTCTACTTCCACTTTCATCATTAGATTTGGATATAGAGATAAGTCGATATAATTTGTTTGGTGTTTGGACACAACTCTCAATCTCCCCCAACTCTATCTACCCCTCTGAAAAAACCCAAACTCAATTATTTACTCGAAACGAAAATAATTATCTATTTCAAATCCGATAAATCGGATCGACTGAAAAAGCACTCGATTGCGCTGAATGCAACTCGATTCGACTCGAAGTTACTTTAATTACAAAAATCTCGGTTCTCGATGTTCAAATACACTCGAGAAGATGGGTTACACGTGAAAAAAAAAAAGACAAAGCTCCGTTTCACACTACATCGACGCGACGCTTCAGAGCTCGAGAAAATCTTCGACAAAATTCACCTCTTCTTTGGTTTTTTACTCTTTTTTTTTCTCGTAGCAAATTGCAAACAACCCAGCGACAGAGTTCGCTAACGTATAACGTTGGCTGGGTATTTTCCGCCGTCTGTATATTCACTCGCAAATACCGCCTTATCTCGTGCATAAACAACCCGACAAAAAAATGAAAAAAGAGTGGAAAATAACTCGGATAAAAAATCTAATGAAATTGAAAAACGATTCAATTTTTCGATCTCGGCGATGAGAGAGACGGCGAACGTATAAACGAAAGAAAACATAGGTTAGGTAATAGAGGTACCTAACGTGAGCGCTGGCGTATCTTTACAAATTCGCGAGTTTAATTAAAAAATATACGATTGGGAAAAATAATTATTATGCTCTCGAATTAAAAGCATTTTTTTCTTTCGTTTCGATTTTTGTTTTTCCGTCGCGAAATCCTTATTTTGTGCTTAGGTAGGTGTAGGTAAGAAGTACTTCTAAACTTACATATATACGTGTAGGTAGGTACGTCGTACACATAATAGAAGAAAATCGCATCGGTTTCGGTTTATTAGTATAAAATTTCACACCGAAACTTCCAACAACAACAACAACAACAACAACGACGACGCGACGACGACGACGACGTTGGAATTAATTTCAGTGAAATTTTCTCGTTTTAGAGAAATTTTCTGCTCAAGGGGAGGAAAAAAGATAGGTAGAACAAGATCGGATTTTCACTCCCTTTCTACTTGGTTTTTCTTCTTTTTGAAACACGTCAAGAACACGCATTCGAGACAGTTAAACGAGCTCGCTCGTAAACACGGCGGCACAACGTCCAGGCCAAAGCCAAGCCAAGCCGAGAGCTGGCCAAAATCCCATTAGATTTACGTGTCGTATATTGTACGTATAAAAAGAAAGCCAATTAATTTTTTTATAATTTGATCTCGCGTTGCTCGTACCTCGGGCCCAAATCGAATTTACGCCAAATTTCCAATTAATTCGGCACCGGGCGTCGTGAAAATTCAATTGTTTCATCTGTGGCGTCCCTTTTCACGTCGCTTTTGCCTCTTCATCGTCCTTCATAGATATCGACGCCGCTGCGAAAATCCTGATCTTCGTTACTTTCGTCACTGCACGACAACTCGCAGCTGGTCGCGCCGTCTATCGAATTCTTGTTGCTTTTGGTGCGATTCGACGAACAGGTACGTAAACTGCAGCAGCACTTGTTGGACGAGGCTGCCGAAGCGCAGCCCACGCCGTGCTGCACCTCCTGCGTGTTGCTCTCTTCTTTTTTGTACTTGACTCGGCGATTTTGAAACCATATCTTGACCTGCTTCTCCGATAATCGCAGATGGGTGGCGATTTCGATACGACGCAGTCGAGACAGGTACATGCTGGTGGAAAATTCGCGTTCTAGCTCCAGCAGCTGGGTGCTGGTGAACGCTGTTCGGATTCTTTTCGAGCTTTGCGGCTCTAGCGAGACATCCAGCAGGGAGGAGGATCCGTTTAGCGAGCTCGCCGGACTAGGTGCTTTGGTAGGGCTGCAGGGTGGCAGCGAAGGTGACGATGACGATGGTGGTAGGTCGGTGATGGGGTCTGCAAAATTATAGAATCGTGTTTATAGAAAATTGCGAAATTATTTAGGCGAAATAATATTAAAAATTCCGAGATGGATTGGTTAAGGGGCGAGACGATATGACTTGAATGTGCTGAGCGACTGAATAGGCTCGTATTTTTTCGTTTTCCATAGCCGAAGTCGGAGGAGTCTGGCTTTTTATACTTAGCGAAAAAAAAATCTTTCCAAAAATAAATAAACCATAATTTTTAAAATTGAAGAATTTTTATTCATTTTTTTCAAATCAAAATTTTCAAAAAAATTGAAAAATTTATATACCTATTTTTAAAAATCACTAATTTTTTTAAAGTTGAAAATTTTTTTAAAAATTGAGAGCCACTCGATTCAAAAAAATTCATAATTTGCCGAAAAATCAAAAATTCTCATTATTCACAATTTTGAAATTTTTTGAAAAATCAAATTTTTTGCTATTATGAAAGAAAGTCATTCAAAAAATGACGATTTTTCAAAAAGTTGAACGCCATTTTCAAATTCTGTATTTTTTTTTTTTTTGAAATTTTGAATTTAAAATTGAAAAAAAAATAACCAATGGACATCTTGATAAGTATCTATATAAATTTTTTTAATTTCAATTTCATCAACGAAAACTTTATTTCTTTAACAATGCCAGACAACTCGGCCTTTAGCGAATTTTCATTCTAAAAGCTTCGAATAATATGTACGAAAAAATTCACCTTCCGCTATGGAATTTGACGAGAATACCCAATATTTTCCGACTCGATTAATTTGCCAAATTTCAAAGAAGAAATTTTCCAAAGAATGAAAAATGGCCTTGACACCACGAGTGAATTTTTTCCTTCAACGAAGTTCGTTTCCCTCGCTTAAAAAATTTTCTCAAAATTCATCTACTACGTCTGCCTTCAACTGGAAATTCCTTCTTCCAAATAATCGGTTGGTGACCCTCTCCTTTTCACATCATCTCCAAATACCACAAGCACAACGGAACAAATTACCCTTGAAAAAAATGTTTGCAGCTTCTCAAACTGCCTATACTTAATTATTTATCACAAAAGCCGAATACTCGGGGCACCTTGTTTATTTCCATTTCACCACCTCGAATGAATTAAATTATCATACCTCAGCTATAAAATGGCTGGCATTGAACCCTCCGTCTTGTAATATTCTCTCTACGTGGCCCAAGTTATCTTTTTTAATTCCAAAATATACGCTAGCTGGAGTCTTTAAACGTAATTCTTCGATACCTTCAATTCCTTTCATTTTCATTGTTTGTTTTTTTTTTCATCTTCATAAAAACCAACCACGAACCGTATGCCCTCGACAAAAACACACAAACACATCGAGCCACGGTTAAGACAAAGTACTCTAACGCAGTAAAAATCTCAACAATTTTGGCTACGCTCCGCAAAACTTCTCAAACAAACAGTAAAAACGCAACGTTTTAACGAAATTATTTTTTTTATAGCCTCTCTCTTTCTCGGCGTTCTTCTTCATCTTCACCTTGGTCAGCGGAAAAAAAAAGTAGAATAAATACATCGACTGTACGAATTCGCGGTGTTGAACTTTGATATATTTTTTTTTTTTCATTCTTTTCATTGCTACAGCTCAACTTGACGACAGTACCGTTTAATCGCCCACGAAACCTCAGCAGCTAGGTATATAAACGAAAAATATTGAATGAATAAATTTTCTCGGCTCTCGACGCAGAAACTTTTCTGTCTTGGTTTTATTCCAACATCGCTTCCTTCCAATCCGAAATTATTTTCAGCCAAATAGGTACATACATACATGAGGATGATAAGACGAGGGATATAAAAACATTTATATGTTTGAAAGGACGCAATTACCAATTATTATACGTTGTCGTATACAAAATGGCGAATTATAAGCTTTAAAAAAGGGGGGTTGATGATACGTGATTAGATATCTCAACCCTTTTTTTTGTACTTATCTACATCACAATACCGCGCAGAATATCGCACTCGTATACGCATACACCAAATATATGGGCAAATAATGTAACTCGTTTTTCTCCCTCTCTTCTTTCCTCTTGATCATCTGCCTTCACTACCTAACCCTTTCCATACTGTTCCACAACACTCTAAAACGATGTAATCATTTCATGTAAATACCTCATCCGACGACGAGATTGGTCGATTTGTAATTTTTTCCAAACTTGGTGCTCCTCCCTATACACCACTAGGTCACCTTCTTATTCTTCTTCTTCTTCCAATTATTAATATCATGTCGTATTATCGCGCTATTGTGTCCATCAAACATGATACATGCATATACGAGGAACCTAACAATTTGTACAGTGTATGTATTTTAATCGAGATAATATTATAACTGCGAGTATTCGAACAACTGCAAAAAAAATAACGAGCCCTCGTCATTTTTTTTTTTTTTAATTCACCTACCCATTTAGACATAGAGAAAACCCCGCTTCATTGGCTAATTTATTTGTACGATCATGAAGGGGTTAATTTGACCAGCTGCTTGTCAGAAGTATCTATGAATTTTCAAAGGTAGAAAATTACCAATTTTTGCAATGATGCTTTCATCTCGAAAATACTATTTTTTTCAGCATCAAAATTCAGTTTTTGTTTTTTTTCCCATCAATTTTGTTTGAAAAAAAATTTTTTCGAAATAATTTAATTTTTATTTTTTTCCCCATTCGATTTAGTGATCATAAACAGATCTCCAAGAGTATAGATGCCCTTATCGCATCCTTATCGCAAGTTTACGACCAATTTTTCTGGAAATTTACAGGTGGGAAAAGGCATGAGGAAAGGGCAGGGGTAATGGGATTTTTTCAATCACTTCAAACACTAACCTAACCTTGAATTTGACCTTGAATATTTTGAGTAGCCACGAGAGTTATACTTTGAACTATTTGGAGGTGAACAGAGAAATTAATTTTTCTCATTTCCTTGAACGTTTTACTCTAATCATTTCAAACGCTGGTATATATGTCCTTATCAGCGGGTCTTATAAAAAAAAAATAATTCAAACAGAAGTCGTTCCGCAGCATCGAATCTGCTATTTCGTTTCTTATCAAAATTTATTTCGGAGGAACCCTTGCTGCTGAAATTTGGAAATTACATATCTACATATGTTTCGAGAAATGGTCGATGGAGTACCACATAAATCATCGAACAGCCGAAAAACCGATTTTCCTCTTCTCTGTTTTCCCCTCCACACCTTTAGACATCATATTCGATCGATTTTCTGTTCTTAGAGTACATGAAAAAGCGACTTAATTTGAAAATGCTTCAAATTATACATTTTAAAAATTTCTCCAACCAATGTAGGAATTTTCTATGATTTTAGGGTTTTTGCAAAAAACGCTTTTAGCTTTACTTTTTTCCTTTCTATTTCTTCAACTCATATCCAATCAGCGACCAGTATTTCAGGAAAGCCAGTCAACAAACAGTATTCATTTACTTTTGATGACGTCATGAATTCGCTAAAATAAATAAACAATACCAAATTTCATAGCGAGTACCTGTGAAATTGGTTTTTGGTTTCATGAAATTTTGATTTTTTTTTCAAGTTAATCAGTGTATTTTCATCAACCAAGTTACCTATTCAGTCTGATTTTAACCAAGAAGTGAAAAGGAACAAAAACCTGACGTGACAATATCTACTTTTGGTCTTGGATCTTGATCAAAGCATCATCAACAAAAATAAGTACCTTACTTACCCAAGAAAAAATCAAAAATAGATTATTGTTAATTCTGAATTAAATTACTTCATTTACCTAGGTAGTTGAATTTTGATTGATTTGATTTCTGTACCTATAGTCAACTTGTATTTTTGCTCCAAACATAAAGTAAAATTTACTTCAAATTCGCATGCAATAATTATTACCTATCAGAAATACAAAATAGTAATTTTATTGCGCGTCATCTCCACCAAGATAATTTTTGGTTAATGTGTAGTAGGGTGGGCCGTCTTTTGCTTTTTTTTGGAAAGTTGGGGACGGCTAGTGAAAAAAAGTTGTGGGAGCATGTCAAAAGACGGTAAAAATTTTTTGGGGCTCCAACTTGAAAACTCAACTCCCGGATGGGGTTCAAAATTTTGAAATTTTCGAAAAAATTGAAAAAAAAATTTTGCAATAATTTTTTTGTTTTTTAATGATAAATAAGTAGTCTAGAAATA
>FIZT01054936.1:0-22546 GCA_900065295.1 Paracoccus marginatus
ATAATCTAAAACAAATAATAGCTACACGAACTACAAGTACAACGCGTACAACATACCTAATACTGGTATCTAGCGTACCTAAATAAATTTATCAACTTGATTGTGCACGGCGTAGGTAAGGTAAGAATATCAGGGTGAAATTGGTTTTGAAAATAATTTGCGGGTATCTATCGAATCGCAATGGACTAATCCACACACGCGATCATAGGTAGCTAGGTTAAAAAATCACTCACCGAAACAAAATTCGATAAAGCTGCTTCAAACAGGACTTCGACGCAATTGTTTTCGATTTTCTTCGCGATCATTTACACTTGGGCGTATATTTTCAAGTTACTATCGAAGAACCGAAAGACAGAGAGTAATCCTTTTGTCAACGCGCATCAGTAACCACTGAAAAAAAAAATGTAAAATTATTAACATTATCATAAAATGAGGCTATTTTAATGAAAGAGTACTAATTTACTGACCTTATATCCGACCGGAGATTCAACGCAGTTATTTTTCATTTCATTTCATGATAATACACAGCGGCGTATACTTCTTTACTTCCGAGTTGCTATCGGGCAACCGAGACAAAATTTTCTTGGTCGAAGACGACGAGTCGACGATCTTTCATCAACGTAGTAACCACTGGGGAAAAAAATGCGAAATTAATTATGACAAAACGAGGCTATTTTAACGCAAAATAAAAGTACTCACCTTATATAGGTATCTGACCGGAGGTTCGACGCAATAATTTTTCTTTTCATTTATGATGATTCACAGCGGCAAAGTATGCTTCCGAGTTAATATTCGAGCAACCGAAAGACAATCGAAGACGACGATCTCATCCACGTAATAACCACTGAAAAAAGAAATTCAAAATTATTGATCACACATCGAAACGAAGCTATCTGAATGAAAAAGTACTCATTTACTGACCTCATATCCGACTGGAGATTCGACGCAGTTATTTTTCATTTTATTTTATGATAATACACAGCGGCGTAGGTATACTTCTCACTTCCGAGTTGCCATCGAGCAACCGATACAAAATTTTCTTGGTCGAAGACGACGAGTCGACGATCTTTCATCAACGTAGTAACCACTGGAAAAAAAATGCGAAATTCGTGACATTATGACAAAATGAGGCTATTTTAACGCAAATAATAAAAGTACTCATTTCCTCACCTTATATACCCAGGTATCTGACCGGAGGTTTGACGCAATAATTTTTCCTTTCATTTATGGCGATTCGCACAGCGGCGAAGGTATGCTTTCGAGTTAATATTCCAGCAACCAAAAGACAATCGAAGACGACGATCTCATCAATGTAGTAACCACTGAAAAAAAAACAACAAATTATTAGCCTCATAATAAAAAGACGCTATTTTAATGAAAAAGTACTCATTTACTGACCTTATATATCCGACCAGAGGTTCAAAGCAATTATTTTCCACCTTTTTTCATGATGAATTTGATGTTTATATCTTCTCCGAATAGGACTTCCATTTTCACAGCGATATTACGAATTAACCGAACCTATGTAAATTATAATCACGATGAGTAACTGAGTAAACATGTATATTAGGTACATGAAAAGTGAAAAATAAATGCTCAACTACGCGAACACCATCACCCGAATGCGAGAGAATAAACGAGTACTTCTACGCTTGTACAATGTACATATATATGTACATGAAAAGGGAAACATGTAAATACCTAACTACGCAAACACGAATTTCGGCCATTACACCACCAAAAAAAAAAATTGAACGCGAATGCGAGAGAATAAACGAGAAAGTACTTCTACATACATGAAAAGTGAAAAATAAAAATAAAATGTATCTACTTACATGACGGGATGGCAGTTGGTAGCAAACAAAATAGCACAACAGAAACTACACCGTTAAATGCGTTAAAATAAACTGAAATACGATAGAGTTATTCGGAGATATGAACTCGGCATTCGATCATTTAAAATTTTGATACTTGGCTAATTAATACTGACGAGTGACGACCATAAAGTAGTAGTAACTAGTATCCTTAGACTACACACTAACGCGTACACCGACCATAGTCTAGTCCGCTGTCGACTGTCGAGGTGTCGACGATCGTACTCAAAAAAATGTTCAACCATCATACAAAATGTCGGTGGTGGGGAATGACTCAAACAATACTGAATGCTAGCTTACACGCCTACAGGCATACCCGAGCGATGACAAAGTGATGACGAATTAGTTCATCAAACTAAGTCGACAAACTGAACAAAAGAAACAAAAAAAAAAAAAAGATGGCTGAAAGTGAAGTGATTCAACAAAGGCACATTCTTGTACACAGGTACGATAAGCGTACGTGCCAACAAACAATGAAGTTTCAAACATGACTGATATGAAAAATATGACTAGGCTTGACTCAAAATTTTAAACAAAGGAGGAAGGAGGATTGAATTGTGTAAACTGTAAAGGCTAGAGAAGGGATTTAGAAAGAAAGAATGAGTGATGATTCAACCTAAGTTGGCGATTTGGTGTTGTCGATGACTAAACCAGTTGGTGAGGGAAATGAATTCGATGAATAGCCCTAGTGCAGAGTTTTACATGAAATTCGAACATTTTTAACGCTTGATTCAGGCTATATATATTAAAACTGTCCTCTACTTGTCCTCTGCTTTGTTATAATATAGGTATATAGTTGGCGATTTGGTGTTGTCGATGACTAAACCAGTTGGTGGGGGAAATGAATTCGATGAATAGCCCTAGTGCAGAGTTTTACATGAAATTCGCACATTTTTAACGCTTGATTCAGGCTACATTATATTAAAACTGTCCTCTGCTTGTCCTCTGCTTTGTTATAATATAGGTATATTATAACAAAGCAGAGGACAAGCAGAGGTCAGTTATAATGTAGCTAGCTTGAATCACGCGTTAGAAATGTTCGAATTTCATGCAAAACTCTGCTCTTGGGCTATACGTATAGTCATCAAACTCCTTTTCCACCATCAACTTGTTCAGTTTAGTCATCTATGCGTAATTGCGCACCTACACCTACATGTACATATTATGTAGATGGCTAAATTGAACAAATTGATGCTGAAAAAGGAATTTGATGACTAGCTGCAGCCACAGAACAGAGTTTTGCTTGAAATAAATTGCTAAGTTTTTTAGGAGAAATTGCGCATATCGACGTACATGTACATTGAATAATGTACATTAAGTACACACACACATGTATGACATGTACCGCACTTTTGCTACTTACGTACTTACATATGTACATTTTTACAGGAACTCAATCTATTTAGACTTCTAGTGTTCTAGGCCATTAAGGTTCTGTTTTTTAAATTGCAATACTATTCGTAAATTGTAATGTTAGGTAATCCACAAATTTATTGTATTGAAATTTCGGAAAAAACATATTTTCTTATTTGAGAATTGTCTGAGCAAAAAACCATTGTTTAAAATGACAATTTTGCTTTAAACGTTACAAAGGTTTAAAGTACATACGTATATTACATGTATGTACAGTGCACTACATATGTATCTATGTGTACATCTGTTTATTACTTCGATCGTTGGTCTAAAATTCTGAATGTGTTTCAAGCACTGAAACCCTGCGAGTCCTCGGATCGAATTATTTAAAATAAGTAGAAGTTAAGAAAGCAATTCACGTTGCCAACTTTTATTTTGATAGTAACAATTGTAAAAAAATTAACTGAAAATCAGCTTGATGTTTTATTAAATTTTTGAATGGTCATTCTTCAGAAATTAAGTCTCGGTATTGTTCCCACGTCGACGATTTGTCCCTCGTCTAACACAGCGATGACGTCTGCGAATGAATAAATTTTTATTAGATAATTTGTACCGATCATCTGAAAGCTTAAATAAATTCACCATAGTTTGAATTAATTCACAACAGTTGATTACCTGCGCTTTCAACTGTGGAAAGACGATGAGCTATAATCAGAACAGTTCTTCCTTTGAGGATTCGTTGTAGAGCTTCATCCTGAACCAAGTATTCGCTTTCTGAATCTAAAGCACTCGTAGCTTCATCGAGTAGAAATATTTTCGGATTCTGCAAACAAATATTGCGAATGAAAATATTTATAAACTACAGGCTTATAGGCTACATACGATTAAATGTCATAGAGATAGAGAGATATGAAAAATTATATCATACTTTAATTAACGCCCTAGCGATTGCTATTCTCTGTTTCTGGCCACCTGATAACATGACTTCTTTCTCGTCAACTTTTGTATTAAATCTTTCTACAACTGTTTCGATGAAATTTAAACAATTCGATTCTTTTGCAGCAGCGATTACTTCGTCCATAGTAACTTGATCTGAACTATGATGAGATGACCGTAGATGATATTTTCGTGTACCGTACCGTACCGTACCGTACCGGAAAATACAACCGGTTCCTACGACAAAAATAATTAGCTAATTGGTACATACGTTGTGTATTAATTAGACCGTTGATGAAAAATAATAATTCAACGGTAACTAAAATTATAATTCTTACACCTGACTAGCTGTACCGATGTGATTGCGAAGCCAAATTGGGTCATATTCTTGCACAGATTCACCGTCCAGCATGACTTGCCCTCTTTGAGGATCATAGAGTCTCAATACTAAAGCTGCCAAGGTACTTTTGCCGCTACCACTAGCGCCAACTACAGCAGTGCTATTTCTCCTTTAATTTCTTCTGAAATGGAAGTTTGAAGGACACTATCCATCAGCTCTCATAACCAAGATGATGCTCGAGACTGCGATTCAATTCTGAGTAAAAGTTAGATAGGCTTCCCAACGATACTCTGATGTAAGCCGCGTATAATAAAAACGACCATAAATTTCCGGTATCGCTCGTAGATACCATGACACTGCTGTAATATAAAACATTGAGGATTTAGGTATAGCATTTCCGCTATGACCTGTCTTAATTATTATTCAATTATTTCACGAAAATTACCAAAGATTAGGATAGGATGATCTTAGCATTCCGTAAAATATGCCTCTATGGCTAATGCTTCTCGTTTAGCGACTTGGAAGACGGTTTTCATTCTCTCTCTGTATCGACTCCTTTTGGGCCATCTTTCGACCGAATAATTTCACCGCTCGGATGTTAGGAGTACTGATGCGTTCTTCGGCAACGTTATCAGGGTCAGCTAGCGTACCTATCCTAAATGAAATATTCGTTTAGAAAAATTAGCTTAGCATAAATATGATAATACGAAAAGATAGATGCTCACTGCGACTGCCGTCGACATAATATACGACCGCTTTACACGTCTGGCCAAATCTTTGAGAGGTGGTTCTTAAAATCTAGTTCAAAGCATGAATGAAGTTACCGAGTTGGAGACTATACGCACTTTTGGAATCTAAAGACATCGACCGGAGTTACAAATTGCAAATAAATTGATTTAAAATTACGAAATTGCGGATTAATATTAGATTTCTGCGTACATCTTTGGCAACTTGACAACAGTGTAGTAGGTACGTACTTACTTACTTACTACGTAAATGACCCTTGACCGGTTTGACTATTCTCGCTTTACCGTTTTCGAAAT
The DNA here is from genome assembly GCA_900065295.1 of Paracoccus marginatus. Classification (NCBI taxonomy): domain Eukaryota; kingdom Metazoa; phylum Arthropoda; class Insecta; order Hemiptera; family Pseudococcidae; genus Paracoccus; species Paracoccus marginatus. Next base: position 5,547 of record FIZT01054936.1, read on the forward strand.
TGGTTTCGGCATCGGCACTCGTATTACAAGCATCTCCACATCTTCGCGTTTCAAAGTGATTTGGACGGCTTAGAATTGTGATTTTTCGATATCTCCTCGAAGTCACTTTTTGTTAACGTTCTAGCATGAATCGGAGCACCGTTAAATAATGTATGTTTCCCAGCTCTCCTTTTCTTTTCATAGATCTGAAATCTAAAAGCTCTTATTACCTACTCGGGAAACACAGTGTTAAAAATAAACAAATGTAACTCTTTAAAATCACCAAGACGAACTTATCGAAAATATTTAAACAACTTTAAAAATGGAAACGCCGTAACAAAATACTCCACTACTCAAACTCAATCAGCTACTTACTCTTATTGTATTATCGAATGCGATGCCAATTTTGCCGTCAAACAAAATGGAATGTTACCACAGGAATCTTGTAATACGGTTGACTAAGATGAGTTAAAATGGTAAATTTAGCATTCATACGTTAACCAACTTCGATCGCTTGGCAAGTCGTAAAATGCATTCTAATTTCAGCTTCATGAGAGAGGTCGTTTTCAAAGGTGATGGCTTCGTGGACTAGTAAATCTGACTCTTTTCCTGTACAATAGTATAGTTGAAAGCTTGAAAAAATTTCATTATACATTTAGGCATAATTTGTATTCTTTCGTATTGTAAATACGATCTACCTAATTTACCCAATTCAACTAAACTATCGACAGACATCGTATCTTCAGAATACGTATACACGTTATCTTTTTTCAATTGAATCAATAATGGAAACGCCGAACGAGTGAGGACAATGAAGTTTTTTTTAATGCCCTGTTAACACCTCCAGCATTTTATTAATTCGAAATTTTTTTTCGTTTCGGGTTACTGAAATCAGTATTGAAAAAAATCTGCACGCATAAATCAGTTTGTTCGCTTGATAAGAACAGCTTTAAAATTAATGAACCATACCAAATTTTGATGACTGCATGATGAGTTCAAAACAATCCCAAATCGTTTCGAAATGGAAGTGATAGTTATAAAACCCGAACAGAATTTTGTTCTAAAGCGAGGAAATACACTTTTTTTACACTTGGAATCAACTTTTCCGCAGCTTCTATTATTTTTTGCAGCAAGATAATCGCACCTGTGATGATCAGTGTGAAGATGTGAAACATAGATGACTTCAATCGATTCTAATAGGTATTCGATCAGCTTCTTCAAGGCCGAAAAATCTAACCATCTGACCATACGTTCCTTCTCCACAGTCGAGTATCATGTCACTGGCATCGCTGCGATTAAAAAGAATCAATTTTGATGGTTCGCGAACTAAGTAGTAAAAGGAATCATCTGAAGAAGTGTGTACCTTATAGTGATCAGTATACCGCTGGTGTTTCGGCTCTTGTTCGGGATGGAAGAACCGGTACCCAAGAAAGTAATCACTGGGCAAGGATTGTTTTCGTTTTCAGACTTCACCAGGGCCGATATATTCGCCAGTTTGGACTTCAAAGCGTTATATTCCTCTTCAAATCCTTTCGCTCTGTAGAGATCTTCAATCACAGACTGAGGATTCATGTACACGCACTGCGCAGACCTACGCAATTAATAGGTATTGTTTCGAAAGAGATTCGCATCACAGTCGAACGCAAAATGTATAATGAAATACTTACTGAACGTCGTCTCGAAACGTGTTTATTAAATCCAACAATTTTAGCGTATGTCCAACGTGAGATGGAATATTGAGTTTCTCGGCGGGATAATATCTTTCTGATTCTGTAATTGAAAATTAATCTTGTAATGAGACGTAATGATCATTGTACAGACCACACCAGTATGATGTTCAAATTACCACAGGACAAAACCGCAACACGCCTCTTGCATGCGTTGAAAATATCATCCGGCTCCAAAGACATTTCTTCTTTAATAGGACCGAAAAATCTAACCATCTGGCCGTACGTTTCTTCTCCAGAAATCGAGTACCTATCATGTGACTTTTTAATTTTAATAAAGATTTACTTTGCTTTTCGAGAAAATTCGATTCGGGTATCGAAACAACTCGCAGCAGCTCACCGATTGGGGCTTTTAACGAAATAGTAGCTTTCATCGCGACCTCGTCGCAATTCCAGAGCAGCTGAAAGGATATCGGTTGTGTAGAATCGTTAAAATTCACACCCAAAAGTACGGTTCGTTTTTCTGTCAGCAGCAGCGAAGCTACCGGAGGAATTCATGCATCGAGATGTTCGCTTCAAGATTCTAAATGAAAACTAGACGATTATTTGACAATTTTTAGAGACACATGTGGTACATATAAGCGAATTACCTTTTCGTCAACTCTGACGTTAGTCCAAAAGTATCCGAATGGTGATTGACGAATATCATTTCGATGGACACGATTGCTAAGCTGTAAGTGTGAGGAGACCTGGTGAATCTGCCTTGAATATAATCAACTGACCCGAGGTGTTAATTTTGTTGAGTAATTCCCAAGGTTTCTGTCAAACGTACACAGCTCCGACAAACTGTAAACTAAAATTATATCCTCTATTTGAGTAAATGGTGAATATTTTTAGACCGATTGATGAGCTGTTTTATTTACTTGGATCGCAGATCCCGAATTAGTCGTCGAAGTAGCAGAAGTCATTGCTGGCGTAGGAGTAACTGAATAAAAAATTCAGCTAATTTAATAGAAGCTTAGTAAAGGAAGAGGGGTGAAAAAAATCCACGTACCTAGATACAATTATCCAACTCCAATGAAAGATCAATATTGCTGGATTTCTGATTCTGAAAGGAGCCGAGCTAGTCGGTTGTTTAGTCTGCTTGGTGGGCTTTTTCACCGTTTTACGAGGTTCAGGTTCACTTTCTTCGGAGCTTGATTCTTCTCCGCTCGAATCACTGTCGCCGCTGTCTTCTACTTCGCTGGAATCTTGCTTTGATTATATTTTTGATTAACCGATTTGTTGACCTACGAAACGAGCTTATGTGACGATCAAGGAAATTAATAAGTATTATACAAAACACACTGTTGTACCTGGGTCTTTTTGAAATCGTATTCATCTTTTTCTGACCCGTCAGAGTCGTCCGATTGGGGCTCGCTGCTGTCGTCGCTTTCGTCGCCGTCGTCTGATTCTGTTAGAAAAGCGTGATCGTTTTTCAAGCATGTTCGATCAGTGAGATAAAGAGGAGAATGAGAAATTGGTTACCTTCTTCGAGGAGAAGACATGTTATCAAAATCCGAATAGAACGATTTCTTTTCATTGATTGAAATTGATATCGTTGATTCATATCTACTGCTTGGAGACCTTGGGTTTGCTAAGGAGGCACATTACGTATCGAAGGATCCGGTTGCACTTCTGGGAAAGTCGGTAAATCGTGATAACCGATAGCTAAAGCGTTGATATGAGATAGCGAACCCATTTGAAATTTTTCACGATCTGTAATTGTAAATCGGAATTAATGCGGGGCTTGGAATTCTTTCGAGGCACTTTTCGGTGTAAAAACGAACCGATGAATTTAGAGACCAACAAAAGAGCTGGTTTATTGGCTAGAAATCTATCTCCAGGTTTGGCTGTAATATTGCTATCTTTGTTTTGAGGAAATAAGTCTTGTGGAAGGTGTCTGGAGCGATCTCTAATATCGTAATTTTGATCGTAACGTGCCAAAGTCGAAACGTATGTACTGGTAGAATAGGTAATTTAGTCTGGGCTTCGTTAGTGAGGAATAGTTTGACGGCCAGATTAAAATATTTGCAATTCGACGATATCGTCCTGCGAAATATGCATAAAGTCAAAATTAATCATGTACTTATTTGGTGTTCTCAATAATTAGTATCGTTGTAAAAAGAATAGATACCTAACCTCGTTGATGAAACTTTCAACCATTTTACGTAACACGTCGGGAGTTAGCTTCGGCTTCAATAAATGAGAATACTCTCCCAGCAGCCATAAAATAGAAGCTCGAGCTTGCGGTAGCGGTACAGTAATATTATCCACCAAACTTGGCCTATGCTTTATAATATCGGTTTGGGTGTTAGGATGAATCTGGAGAAGTTTCTTAATAACAACGACGCTCTCGGCTACGACCAACTTCTGCAATTTCGATCGAAATAATCGCCGATTAATTTACCTCTCCGAAAACACCGAAAACAGCATCTGTACATGGTACAGTTGGTACACGAATCGAAATTTTATCATCTCTATTCGAAAGCATGGTTACCAAGCCATTCAAGCAGCTATCTCCCACCTCCTTGGTATCGGAAGCGTTACTACATAGGTACATAGACAAAAGCGACTTACGATCATTCGAAGATCACACAGATATTCTCGAAAAAAAACTAGGTACATTCCGTCCGATGGCGTGAACAGTTGCTGCGACGCTCGAAATGTAAGCTTGGAATTCTCGAAGTATTATTGAAATATTCGATTCGGTGGCAAGACTGGTTAGAATTTCTAGTTTTAGAATTTTTATATGCGTTGAATCGCTGGTTCGCACGAAGAAACTTTTCAAAAATTATTCGAAAATTTCCTGCAAATTAATCACAAGTTGAAAATATACGGAGGGGGATGAATATTTTTATCGCGTAATTACAATGGGGTTTCACTTACTGTACGAATGATTGATATCGATGTTGATGCTACATACAGCTTAAACCTTCGGGTTGCACTTCGCGACGTCTGATTTGGGTGCCAAATGATGATATACTTAACTGGGCAACGCTCATGACGACCTGCGAATGCTGAAAATTAGTCGAAAACGTTATTGAAAAATTTGATAGAATATGAAACTAACTGGTGAATCGATAGATACATACCGCAGCATTTCGACTTAGTTGTAGTTCAGTGGTCGTGCACTTCTAAGTAGAAATTTGTGATCAGCGTCTAAAATATAAGTTTTCTTTTTGCGTTCTGGTTCAGCCTCAGAAGTGGAGTCGTTTTCGTAAAAAGATTTGTTATTTTCCGATTCTTCGTCGACTTCCTGAAATTGAAAGAAAAGAGTTGACGACTACCTGCCTGACAAATGTAGTTAAGAACAAGGTAGGCCTAAGCGGTAGGATATTTATTCGGATCGGTGAATTGTGTCCGAGCGTAGGTATCTGGTGAGCATGTTGTCGACGATTACCTACTTGGTCCCATTCGTCGACGTCGACGAGTAAATTGCACAGTTTTCGGCACTTTTTATGAATTAAATCGATAGGTACGTTCGGGGCATACCTTTAGTAAAAAATGATGTACTTGATAAAGTAAATCCACATTTTGGTCATCATCTTTGGATATTTCAAGACTTCACACTTCAACCGACGCGTTATATTCCTTTTCAGATCCTGTCGTTCGATACCCATCAGAGATCTTCAATCACCGATTGAGGATTCATGTATATATCTAACGCATTGATCAGACCTACACAATTAATTATTATTTCGAAAGAGACTCCCAATATCACGCAAGATTTGCAACCAAATACTTACTGAACATCGCCTCAAAACCTGTTTCTTAAATCCAACAATTTTAATGCATGCCCAACGTGAGGTGGAATATTGAGTTTCTCGACGCGATAATATCTGTCTGATTCTGCAATCAAAAATTAATCCTGTGATGAAATAACGCAATCATAATTGCACAGACCAGTATGATGTTTAAATTACCATCGGAAATAACCGTAACGCGTCACTTGCGTGCGTTGAACATATCATCCGGGCTTCCATATAGACATTTTATACTTTGATCGCCGAGTAACGGAAATATTCCCCAATCTAGGTAGTTTAATTGACGTTGCAAAATATGAACGCCTGCGTTGCACAATGCACATACAAGTAGGTATTCGAATCGTTTATACCTATTATTAATTTGAAGGGTAGGTACTGTCAGGGAATCGTTTCATCCAAGTTCGATACCTATAATAAACAACTCGATTAAATTTCACCCAAAAGTAAACTTCAAGATCGTTTATATTTTAAAATTAAGAATTACTTTCCACGATTCACAACACGACTGGGAGTAAAATGAAGAACCTATATATACGTACTTAGGGAGGATCTCCTCTTTGCTGCTGATTTGGTGGGTACTCTTTGTATTTCTCCTCATTTAGTAAATTGTTTAAATAATTGACCGAACGACAATCTATAAGTATAACGATGAATACAGTTCCAGAGCTGTTGAGTTTTTTAACATCAGTGAACTTGACTGTTTTAATACCTATTCTGGAAAAACGATATCTTCTCCATTTTTCAATTTACCCAGCAATGGGCACGGAGGAACACCGAATTCGACACATAATTCGTAAATTCGAAGAACCCAGTCTGGATGTCAGTTGACATAACTTATTGCAAATTTTTGCTGAAAAAAGAATATAAAATGAAACGGTTTTCAACAGAGTTATGGAGGATTTAGATGTATGATCGATCATTACATTTTCCTGGATTCACAGCGAATTTCTGAGGTGATTTTTGAATTTGATTTTTTCCTTTCATAACAGCATAATAATCAGTATCATCTTCAGACACATTAGCTTTAGGTAATAACAACGCGAATTCATCAGTTCTATAATCAAAACAAAGAATACGTTGATAGTTCTAATTCTGAACACGATAGGTGATTTTGATTAATAAATATGTATCATACTCAGTATCCGAATCAGATTCACTGGACTCACTTTTAGACCATGACTGAGGATTCATGTAGTCATGTACACGCACTGCACAGACCTACGCAATTAATATTTTTCAAAAGACACTCACATGTCACATCACAATCGAACACAAAATGTATAGGTAATCAAATACTTACTGACCGTCGCCTCGAAACGTGTTTCTATAAATGAAACAATTTTAGTGTATGTCTCACGTGAGATGGAATATTGAGTTTCTCGACAGAATAATATCTTTCTGATTCTGTAATTAAATATTACTCTTGTAATGAGACGTAATGATCATTTGCACAGACCAGACCACTATGATGTTCAAATTACCACCGGACAAAACCGCAACACGCCTCTTGCATTCGTTGAAAACACCACCGGGCTCCAAAGGCATTTTTTCGTGCAGAAGGATATCAGCGATGCGTATACTTTCATCGCCGAGTAACGGAAATATTTCCGAATCTAAATAGTTTAATCGACGTTGCAAAATATGAACGCCGACGTTACCCATACAAGAATTCGGATCTTTTACATTGATTTGAAGAGTAGGTACTATCAGGAAATCGTTTCATTCAAGTTTGATACCTATAAAAATAAACGACTCGATTTAATTCCACTTGAACGTACCTAAGTTAATATTAAAAATTACCTTTCACTATTCATAATATGACTGGGAGTAAAATGAAGTACATACATGTAGGGAGGTTCTCGTCTTTGGCACCAATTTGATACTCTTTGAATTTCTCCTCATTTAGTAAACTATCTAAATAATCAACTGACGGGCAATCTACAACGATGAATACAGGTCCCAGGGCAGTCAGGATTTTTAACATCGGTCGAATTGACTGTTTCACCATTTCTCAAAACGATATCTTCTTCTTTTTTCAATTTACCGAGCAATGGACCCGGAGGAACACCGAATTCGACACATAATTCTAAATTCAAAGAACCAAGCTTGGGTGTAAGTTGACATATGTAACTAATCGCATACCGAGTTAATTTTACTTAAAAGAAAAATTCAAATTGAAACGATTTTCAACAAAATTATAAAGGGTTTAGATACATCATCAATTAAGTATTGCTTACATGTTTCTGGATTCACAGTGAATTTCTGTGTTAATTGGGCTTGATTTTTCCCTTTCATATGAGCATACTTAATAATCAGCAATGGTCTTCAGACACACTAGGTTTAAATAATAACGACGCAAATTCATCAGTTCTAAAATCAAAATAACGAAGTGTTAATGCCTTGATAAATTTCCAATTCTGAACACGATCAATAAAAAAATATCGTACTTTATATCCAAATCAGATTCACTGCTCCATAGTGGCACCTACGTAGGTATTGAATTTTTACTGCAGGATCTTCGAAGCAAGAATTTCTACCGCAGTCTGCCATTTTAATGGTGGTATCATTCAGAATTACGAATCGAATCGTTGATGAGAATAAGCACTCCTTTAAAAACATGAAATAGGTACATATTATAACAAAATCACAAAAACATTCTTTAAATTTATAACTTACTAGTCCGGCCGGGGCATACACAGTAAGATCAGGCGTAGTTAACGATTTCTCCAACTTCTTGTACGATTAAAGCCGGACCCGGTAGGTATGAGCCGCCAATATATTATGGTTGAGTAACAAGGATATGCTCTAAGCGAGCGAATATTCATAAGCTAATCGTCGAGTACCTTCTTCACAATTGAACACATACCTTTTTAAAAAAATTAAACGAGTTAATTAAAGATTGACATTCAGTCAACTAACTAGAGATACAAAATAACATACCCACAAAAATTGGTGAAAAAGCACACAGATTTGACAGCTCCTCTACCGATGAATTCCAAGATTGGCAGGAGGTAGGTACGCGAAACTTGAAGAATATTTCGCTTTTTTCGCTCGTAACTTGATGCGGTTCTTATACAACTGTGTTTGATAAGTGTGATTCTTGGGTAGGTATATCACGACTAATGGAAAGGATTTTAACGAATATGTGACTAACGATTGTGCACACTATTTTTACAAAGCACTATATATAGGTAGGTACTTAATTACAAATTTACAATCAAACAGGTAAGCTAAAATTAACGATTTAGCACATCAGCACATTGCATTGAAAAAAAAAAGATACGAAAAACATACAAATAATTATCTAAACAAAAAAAAAAACAAGCAAACTTGACTTTTGTAACAGAGTTTCAAAAACATCAATAAATGAAAAAAAAGTAAAAATAATAGCTAAATGTACATGCATATCTCATGTTTTGAATTATCTTTTTTGAATCTTTCGATCAGCACGGCATTTTGGTCGAAGAACCAGTTTATGACCAAATTCAAGTAATACTTTTCATCGTTCTTCATTAACACTTCAAACAACTCCATTTTTCTGAAGTTCTTGACTCGATCCATTTTAAATTTCATTACTTCATTCTCAGTGACGAAATACCAGCGCAGAAAATTGTCTATATCATTGAAATTGCAATCTGATCGATGTTTGAAAACGTGTTTTTTTTTGTTCGACTTAAATTTTAGCACAATCGATTTCGTCAACATTCTGACGAAAATATGGTCGATGGGTAAAGATTCCTTAAATTTCGATAGGTTATAGCTGGAACACCATAGCATGAATTTGTCCCACTGAAGCTTTCCAGCTACTTTGTAGAATTCACCATTCAATATAAATTGTCGAATACTTTCTAATAAACTGCGTTTAAATGCGTTTCGATCATCTTCTTCACTTATTAAATCCTCAACCGCACTTTTGATGGAATCAACTGAGGTAATCAATTTTTTTCTCAGTGCCTTCAACACCGTTTTATTTTTGCAGATTGTAAGCATAAAGCTACTAGCTACCTTAGAGTTCGATAAAATATTGGTGACGAGTTTGCGCAGCTCTATGTACCGACCCTGGCAAACTTCGGACACGCAGAATTCAGTAACAAGTCGCGAACTTAGTATCGTCAGTAAATACTCCGTAATGTCGAATTGAACTGGCAGAAATTTTTTCAATACCTCAAAGATATTGCGGTAATTGTAAGATGTTACTTTTTCCACGAAGTGCGCTTTTACATCTTGCGATTCCAGTAATTGCCACTTGAATTCAGATGAATCCGTATCCGAAAGATTGGTATTAATTATATTCATAAAGCGATCGAGTTGAGCGTTCTTCGTAATTATCTTAACGCCAAAATTTTTGAAGCTATCCTCTGCAATTATTGCTTTTTTTCTCACGTCCGGGGTCGCTTTTTGTAACACTCTGGCGAAAAATTCAACCTCGCCAGAGTGAGAAAATCTGGTACCTTGCTCCGAAAAGGCGAGAAGCACCACCTCCGCCGCATAACTTGTAAGCAGCTTAGGTGGTGCACTCGCCCATATTTCGGTCAAGAGTCCGTAATCGGTGTCGACGTTTGAAGAGACGGTGCACATGGCATTTAAAAAATAGCTTTCCGATATGCTATTTTTATATCTATGCCATAGGTATTGAATGAACTGCCTGCACCGGGGCGAAGGCGAAGGCGAAGAAATTAAGTTGAAGATGATCTGGCCAGCGCATTTAATGAATACGCTGTGCCGTTGCGAATCACTCAATTTCGATAAAATAGCCCATTGATATTTCAATCGATGCGCGCATATTAATTTCACCGCCTCCACAACTTGATCTTCGCGCCCAAGTTGGCGGAAAAAGTATTCGATTGCTGGCCAATTATGAACTTTATTCATCATATGGCTGGCGAGCGATGGAGCACCTTCGTAATCTATTGTATGGAGCTCATTTTTTAAATACTGATTCCAATAATGCATCAAAGGATGTACTTCGAATGCCACTCGATCGACGAATCCCGTACGCACCGCCCAATCGCGCATCTGCCTGACCTCATCTTCCAGACAATAAGTACACATGATCCTGTACTTCTCAAGATCACTTAATAGGTAAGATTCTGACTGAGCCAGCAGTTTTTCAGCGGTGGCCTTCTGGTTTATTATAATATTTCCATCCATCGCCCGGACTTCCACTACGGGTATCACCGAATGTATGTTAAATTCAGAAGTCAAACATTTGCAGTAGATTTCGTAATGGTTAATCCATTCCTGCCATCGCTCGAATAGGAAGCCTTTCAGCTTTTGACCCATAAAAGTTTTTAATTCCGCAGGAATTATCATATTTTCTTTGATGTATTCTTCGATGAACTGCTGAAATCGGACCCAGTCTGCCCGATGTTTCAGCGAATGTGCATGGGCAACTTCAAAGTAATGGCGCCACACCGAAACGATAACTTGAAGAGAGGACAGCTCTTTCAGTGACGAAACTAGCTGGATGGATGGTTGTTCCTCGCAGTAGTTTACTTTTCTACTTTTTCTCTCATGGTAATCTTCGACGTCGGATGCTTTTCTTTTTGCAGTTTTTGCTGTATCCGCAGACCTGAAACGCTGAAATGTAAAATTTGGTTAGAATATGGCTTTACCACTTACATATGTTGTGCATCACGAGCGCGTGTCCAGAGCGACAATTTGGGTGGCAAAATTACGGGGCCTCGAGCGGGAAAATATGCAGTATTAAAATCGGCCGTCGCTGCTTTGAAAATAGAAACCGGTGGCAAATTCATGTTCAGCTAGCAAACTCGATTCAGTTGTAAATTGATTTTGGTGCTGTCCAAATTGGTCAAATGACCTGATTTTCGAAAATCTTCCATCCGTCGAAGGCTGGAGAATGATTTACATGCATTTTAAAGATATTTCATTGTTTTTCAAAAAGGTGAAAAAATGAAAACCAGTGCCAAATTCGTGTTCAGCGAACTCGATTCGGTGGTAAATTAATTTTTGAGCAGTTCGAATTGGCCAGTTGATAGATATCAGAAATCTTCCACCCGCCAGCTATACAGGACGATTTACATGCATTTTTGAAAAAAAAAACCGGCCACAGGATGATTTACACGCATTATTGAAAATAAATTCATTTTTTTAAAAAACGGTACAAAACGAAAACCAAAATAAAATTCGTGATCGGTGATATCGATTTAGTCAGAAACGAATTTATGAGCATTCAAAATTGGTGAGAAGATGGTTTTTCAAAAACATGCATCCGCAGGCTAAAGGACGATTTATCAAGCGTAAGTAGGTACATGCTTTTGAAAAAAATTCAATTTTTGGAAAACGCTTGGAAAGTGAGAAACATCAGCAGATTCGTATTCATCGAGCTCAATTTAGCCGGAAAATATTTACCTATTCAGCTTTCAAAGATGGTCAGAAACGAGTTTGGAAAATTTTCAATCCGATGAATAGGAGGTGCGATTTGGGTACCTACTACATGCATTTTTGAAAAAATCAATTTTTTTAAATACGCTCAGAAAATGAAAACCAACACAATATTCCTTCGTGTTCAGCGAGCTCGATTTAGTCGGAAATTAATTATTCAGCTTTCAAAGTTTATCAGAAACGAGTTTGGAAAAGTTTCCATCGGGTGGTTAAAAGTTGATTGGCATGCATTTTCGAAAAAATTCAATTTTTTGAAAAACATTCCGAAAACGAAAACCAACACGATATTTGTGTTCAACGTGCTCGATTTAGTCGGCAATTAATTATTCAGTTTTCAAAATTGGTCAGAAAGTATTTTTTGAATTTTTCCATCTGATAGGTGGAAAATGATTCACATGTATTTCTTTAAAAAATACGCTTCAAAAATGGAAACCAAAATCAAATTCGTGATCACTGATATCGATTTAGCTAGAAATTGATTTTTGCGTTTTCGAAATTGATCGGGTGATAATAAGTAGGTACATACATGCATTTTTGAAAAAATTTTACTTTGCGGAAAAAGCTTGGGAACTAAAAATCATTACCAGATTCGTGTTCAGCGAACTCGATTCAGCTATAAATTTATTTTTCAGCTTTCAAAGAAGATTAGTAGATGGTTATTGAAAATTTTCCATCCGCAGGCCACAGGACAATTCATATGCAATTTTGAAAAAATTTTACATTTTGGAAAAGGTTTAGAAACGAAATACCATCACCAGATTCGTGTTCAGCGAGCTCGATTCAGTCGAAAATCAATTATTTTTTAGCTTTCAAAAAAGATTCGAAAATGGTTTTCGAAAATCTTCAAAAAGTGGTTGACCTGTATGGATATTGCTACCTATATCATCATATATAAATCTACAAGAAAAAAAAGTTCAGGGATTTTTCATTCGGCCCCAAATGTAGGTAGAGAGCTGATTTTTTTTTAATAGAACGCAATTGAGTGGAAGTCGATGCTAAAATTATAGAGAAAATTTTATTTTCATTTTTAATGACCCAAAACTGAGAAAAGGTGCCAAAATTGAGGGTTTTTTGGGGTTTTTTAGCGAAAAAAAAGTTCAGCTATTTTTCATTTGGCCCCTAACGTAGCTAGAAAGCTGATTTATTATGAGCGATTTATCTGAATCGAAAAATTGATTAGAAGTAACTCACTTGAACGAGCTCAACTTGATGACACCCTCAGTCATCTGAGGACCGTCACGTCAGGTCGACAGTAAAATAATTTCTCGTTCAGCTTCTGCTCTAAAAAAGAAATCGAGACTTCTTTTCAACATGTAACCGATTCTCAAAAAATAAAAGACGGAAAAAAATTGATGAAAAATTTTCTGACAGCTTGCCAGTGGATTTTTTTTTTTACATTCGAGACCATCCAATTGAATTACCCGCTGCGAGATACGCGTAATTTTGAAAACTGTTGCGAAAATTCCAAACTACGCTCGAGAGCATGTTGTAAGGTCTGCAATTTTCGCTTGGAAATAAATTTAATGGCAATTTTGACAATTTTTTCTTCTTCATTCTATCCTCGATGGAATGTTTCCTTTTTAAGCAAAAAATATAATTTATTTGCAAAATTCGCCCGGTCGGAATGAAAATTTTCAACAGCTACGATATTTCCAGACGAATTTTTCCTTTTTTGGGAAGGGGGGGGGGGGGTTCTTGGGAAAGTTTTTCTGCCTATGCTTTTTTTCGTCGCGTATAAATTGAGAAATTTTTTTGTTAACCCCAAGTCGAGGTATGGATAAATTTTTAGTTTTTTTTCGCTTTTTAATTGTAAAAAAAATCATTTCTTCTGCCATCTTTGCAGTTGAGTTTTTTTTCGATATTTTATGACGCGTTTTTATCGTTTTTATGTCCCGAGTGAGCATGAGCCGAATTTAGACATATCTATTACCGAAGTTTTGATATGTTCGATGTGTTGGGAATACTTTGGGGAGTACGACTTTGACAATTTTCGAATCATTTTCAAACGCCGTTCGATATGCAGGGTGCTTTTGAAAAAAGAGAAGAAACTCCTTGTCGCGTTTATTTGTAAAAATTACTCGAGGAATTCAATTTAAATCACCCTCTGATTTGAAAATCACTTTTCAACAGGCGTAAGTACGCTGAAATACGAGTTTACTTTTAAATCACTCCCTGCGGAGTAATTCTTGCCTATTTCTCGACTGCGGAGCGTATTTTTCAACGCTGATTACGCCTACCGTTCGGGCCATGTAGGTATCGAAATCGCAGCCGGCTTCTGTACGTATATATCTTCCCAAACCTTCGATTTTTTTCCTCAGCCGAGGATAAAAAAAAAAAAAATAGAACGCTAATTGTTGTTTAATATTTACGGGAACACGTGTCGATGCCAGGGCATGCGAATCGTTCGATACGATGTAGGTTAGTTACTCTCACATTTTGTGTAGATATATTGGTAGATACTTACCTAGTGGCTGCTTGACAGTTGTGAAGGGGGAAAATGTATTGAGTAGGTGACTACCTGGATTTCGAGCTGGAAATTGTAGCGAATCCGTTGAAATTCCGTACGGGGTACGACAGCGTCGAATTAAAACCGTCGCTGTGTTCGTCGTCGGTATTTAATGTATTTGCGGGCGCAAGTTACACGACACAAAAAACCTCTGTTCTCTTAAAAAGGTGACTCAGCTCTCTTAGCTTATTACGTATAACAAGGGCGATGCGGTTACCAGCTTAACTTGTGCCGCTAAGCTTTACCATATTAATAAGGGTAAATAGGCAATTCCTTTCCTTTAGTGGTCTTTATTTTCGCTGTCACGGGCTCGAATTACAACAATCCACCTCACTACATATATACCTGCCACCCTGCGTGTGCGACGGTATTCGTCTCTTGTCTCGAATGTAGGTACGTAAAATCAAACTATACGTTGCAAAAGTTCTCTTCAGTTAGGTCGAGCTAAACCTTGCCTCGTGTCTAAATAACCTCGACCATCAAACTTTTCACCCAATGTGGTAACAGAGTCGATTGATAATATTCGGTATTTTACTTTCGTATCTGCGTACCTAATATATCTGCTTTGTATACTGCAGCATGGTAAACTTTGATTGGGCAAAAAGGATAGGGAAAAAAGAGCGGAAACTGCGAGGAAAAAATTGGAAATTCTTCAAAGTGTATAAAAAATTCAAACGGGAAGTCGATACACTTTGACAAGATTTACGTGATATTTTCTCTTCGTCGCGAGAGGAAATTCGGCTAAAAAAAAAAAAAGGAAAAACAGAAGAAAGAACTTTACGTAGTCTACTATGAAAACGAGGTGGAAAAAGAAGGAAAAAAACACGTCGACGTAAATCGGAGCCAAGGCGCGAAGTATGATTAACTGAAAAACTTGGTTGCCTTATGGAATTTCGATGTTATTCGATGAATACTAAATGGATTCTTTTCATATTTTTATCATGTAACAATCGTCATCTATCGAAAAGGGGGAACTCGACTCCAATCACTGCCTGTACTTTGACAACCACCCGGTGATAAATGATGGTCGTTTTCACGTTAAGTAATTACCTCAGCACGCTTACGTGCGAGTATGAGCGGTACCCCGCTTACGCCTAGTACCTCTCTTTCTTACTTTTTTCGTATACGTTGATGACATTCGAAACCGAGAAAGAGAGAACGGAATGGGATGGGTGGCAAGAAAAAAGGGTAATAAATATCGTTCAGCGAGGTTTTTACATCTCTCTAATCGACGACTGCATTTTCCCTTATTTTTAACTATGTAGGTATGTATGCTGCCGAACCAAGGATACGCTCCTTTTTTTCCTTTTTTCGTCGACGTACGTACAGTCGTGTTAACGCATTACACATCACAAAAACGTAAAAAGCTTCCGGTTACGACCGGATAGAGAAAAACGTATTACCCCTACGAAGCGCCGCACGCCGCAGGAAATAATGTCTCGAATTTGTCATCTCCCGTGTGCCGACATAATTTTCCTCTTAATTAAACCGTGCGCGTATAGCTTTCGTTGTTTTTGGGAAGTATTTTTCGGGCGAAAGCGAGTAGCGGTCCCCGAGGTGATGACGCGACGTACGTATATGAAAATGTTGCTAAATGGCGCCTTCGTCTCGCCGGAACTGGTTTGTTTGATGGGTGACACTGACGTGTATGAGTCTTCCTGCGAGCATTACAAGTACGTGATGTAAGAGGACAATTGAAAAACGATTATTTTGATGACCTTTGGTGTCGAGTCGTGATCTCGGTTGACGAAAATTCCATTTATGATAGATCGATTAATTACGGTTATTCAGATCGTGTATGAAACTGTAAGTACAATGGGTATCGCGTGTACGTGTCATTAAAGTCAGCATGGTGATTGGTTTCTGGTTTCGAAGTACGAATTTGTTCGTAAGTTTTTTGTATGTATACCCTCACATAGTCGAGTACTTCCTGGAACAACTTTATTATAGTCTAGTCAAATTGGGGTTTCACTTGTAATAAATTGGGGGAAAATTTTTTTTGTGCCAAAATGCTCAGGATGGCGTCCTAATCAACATACAAAAACTCTCCCAAAATCGGCGCGGTGCTTCTCCCCCCAGATCCACATTTGTGCCCCAAAATACGGTTTTTTGCATTTTTCTCGTTTCCTATCGCTTTTTTCGAAAAATTAGCTCTATACAATTTTAAAGGGCGTAAAATTTTACATAAAATTGATCCTATGAAATTTTCTGTACGACTCCTCCCACGCGAGATACGCCCCTCCTCATTATACAGTATTGGTTTAATTAGGGTACCCCTAGTTGAGATGGGTGAATTGGCCTAAGAGCTACTTTTGAAAACCAACTATCAGATACTATTAAGGACGCTGAAACAAAAATTTAGAGCGCATTTTCCACCTCCCACCCCACCCCCTCTCCCCCAAAACCCCCGAAATATTATTTTTTTTGTTAAAAATCTATTTCAGTACCTAACGAACCAAAAATTTTGAAATTTATATGGTATACACAAGGAGTGATAACAAACTCTTGAGAATTTTTTCAGATTTTTTTTGCACTGCATTCTAGCCAAAAGCTCGATTAAAAACGTTAAAATCACTCTAATTGCAAAACTAAAAGACATACTTTTTTCTTTTTGGCACAAATATGAGCCTATCTAGG
>FIZT01054948.1:0-15838 GCA_900065295.1 Paracoccus marginatus
TGTGGACCTACCTCAGCACAGTACTTGGTAATTTTTTCAGATTTTTAGCTCAGGTGGGCCTCGATGAAAAATGCATTTTTGTGCAAAAATCTCAAGTTTTGACGGAGTACGAGGGGGGAAATATTGATCGAAAAAATTTTCTGATGCCAAATTCTGATTCTACGTATCAAATTACCCCCATCTAGACACTTTTCGCGATAATTTTGGCACAACTTGAAAAATTCGATTTTCCCCTATATTTTCAGGGAAAAAATGGCTAAAAAATCAAATTTTTCAAGTTTTTTCAAAATAACCGTAATAAGTGTCTACATGGGGATAATTTGGCCCGTAGAAATTGAATCTGGCAATGAAATTTCCATTCGACCATAATATTCACCTTTGTACCCCGCAAAAACTCAAAATTCTGAGAGTAAAAATTCAATTTTGGGAATTTTAGGCAAAGCGATCGCGAAAAAGGAGTATAAAGGGGTAAAGTAACTTGCTGAATACGATTTCGAGATTATTGAGAAAGAGGAGGTGGGGTGGTATGTGGAAAATCCGCCTCAAATTTTTTTTGAAAAGTAGCTCTGGACCAGATTCAATCATCTCTTGACCAGGGATATCCTCCAAACATTCTCAACATCCACAAACTTTCTTTTAAACTTTTTTTTGCACTTGTCAAATTTTTTCTCAATTTTCTCATTTAAAAATACAAAGTTTGGAAAAATTCAACATTTTTGAATATTCTCGAATCCAAAGAAATCCGACATTTATTTCAGGGTTGACTTTTGGAAAACCTTTGAATGTTCAACATCTGAAAATTTCATTTGTTTTGAAATTACTCAAAGTGAACAAGACTATGGTATTTATTTGAGAGGAAGCAGAAAAAAATTTTCAGCTAACAGAACTTCAAACAATCAGAAAAATTTTCAAAGCAAAAAAAATTGTTAGTTCGAAAAATTTCCAACCTTTGGTTGATTTTAGAGTTCTTATGATTTTTAAAAACATTACTGACGAGTAAAAAATTTCATTCAACTTTTTTTTTCAATTTCTAGGTATCAAAATTTTCAATTTTTTTTTATGATTCGTAAAATTACCAATTTTTACCAAAATTTTGCTCGAATTATTTCTTCGACTTCCTAAAAATTTTCTGTTTGAAGAATTTTGGAATGAACTTCGGAAAAATTGAAAATTTTTTGGAAGTTCTTGAATAAAAAAAATTCAATATTTTTTCCACGTTCAAACTTTTAGGAACATTTATCAAAAGTTCAATTACAGACGAAAATTTAAATTTTTATCAATTTTTGACCCACTGAAAAAAAAAAGAAAAAATGCAAAAAATTTTAAGCATTGATATCAAAAGCTCTTTAGTAAGCTGTAAAAAATTCAAAATTCTCAAAAAATGCTGATAAATCGAATTTTTGAAAAATTTCGAGAAAATTTCTACCAGTCATTTCAACTGGGAACCAAAATAATCTCGAAAGAATACAATTGCTAAACAGTTTAGCAGACATCATTGCAAAAAATCAACTCGACCCAGTGGGACGAAATCCAATCCTCGAGAAAATTTTCCCTCGCCCAACGGCCCGATTGCATCACATCACTCTCGCACGCGTCTCCCACACATAACCCATATAACTCGGCATACGATTCGCCAATCACCATCCACATGCATAGGTAATTTCAAATTCGCTAACATTTGCGTAATATCCCTCGCCATAAGAACGGTATACGTACCGAAAAGGAGAAAAAACCCAGCGACCGAGACTTAACTAACGGTGAGTTCATCTTCATATGCATGCGCCGTCTCATACTCGTACACTGTGAATCTCTCGACGAACACGCCCTTGAGAGTGTCGATGAATACGAACTGCATAGCACCTCAGAGAGAGGGGTTGCGCGAATTACTTCGGCTTAATCGAGCAAGACGACTGTACTCATTCCGTGATTCATTCACCGTCTGTCTGGTACCATTACTGGAATAGGTATAATAAATACATACATCCGATCGCGCAGTCACTGATTCGAGGTTTTTGACTTTTTTTTCCCTGCCAACTCTCGCCGCGTATTATGTGTGAACAAGTTCGAGATGAGCATTTCGGAAATTGAATAATTTTTTCGTAATTTTCACGTTCGTTTTTGTGCTTTGAACAATAAATCGACGATATGCGTTTAATTTACAGTACTGGGTGAGTATTTTTTCAATTTTTTCAATTTTTTTTTTTCATTTTTCGTATTCTTGCATAGATAGGTATGTAGCCAGCAATGTATAGTGTCGATGAAAACGGAAATGGAAAAATGTACATTGTACGATTATGTAGACGAAAATTATCATTAGAAATCGATTGATAACCGGGTACAGGGAACTGGTTCGTGAGATGCATTTTGATGACGAAATACATAAAATGCAGCTTCAATTCGATTCCTTCTATTTAATTATTTCAACCGTCGTAAAAATACCTACACCTAGTACCTACTATAGCTTTCTAATTTGACCAATCCATAGCCTTTATTTACAATACTTTTGTATCAACTTCGAAGCGCCACTTCGAAATTTTGTCTTTCAAAAACACACCCAACGATCGCCTCAATAAATCGACCTTATCCCCGAACTGATACCGATATTTTCCATTAGCATAAATTTCAAAATGACATCACCGATTAAAAAACACTCAATAGGCCAGAAAAAATAACCTTCAAAATACAGATACAGTTCGGTCAAACCGGAGTCTAAAACGCATTCCACTATTTCACCGAAAATCAGGCAATTTGTATGTTCGTCGGTATAATCGATGCTGAATAAATTTCAATTTATAATTGTCAACTTGAGTGAATCTGTACCATTAATGAGAACTTAACACAGCAATAATCTAGTAAGAAAATAGAAATTTAATGAAGTCTATTCCACCTAGGTAGGCATAAAGTATACATCTACAATACCTAACTGAAGCACGTGTACTGCGAACTGTAACCGCAGTCAGCAACCGAGAGCCACGTTACAAAAAGTGAAGAAAAAAAATTCATCTATAAAATCGCGATAGCGTCTCGTCAACAATCACCCAACGATTGTATAATTTTTATCGTTAAAACCATAAATTATCTATGATTGCGGTTGCGTAACTAACAATATGCGGTTAATTCGACTGTCTAATTACGTACACGTTTACAAATTTCCATCATCAATACGATCGATTGAAATCTATACCAATGCACAACAGAACGCCTTTAGGATTCAAATCGTCTCACTGCGTTTTTCGAGTCGACTGCGGTGTCGTCACCTTTTCTCTCTCTTTTTTTTTTTTGAATTCAACTCGAACAAATTTTTTTCGAAAAGTGTTACATCACCGACGTATTAAGCATCCTATGTACTTGGGCAATTCAAATAGTAGGTGAAAAAATTTTCATACGGTTTCGAAAACACCTCGAGTCGGCCTTACGGTTTACAACGTCAGTCAATTGTCAGTCACGTGACTCGAATGAGGTCAATTGTCGCCGAATTACTATGCAGCTTCCAATGTCTGCTAAAGCTTGGTGTTGTGTTGTTTCCTTACGAAGATGGCTGTATAGTTTTACCATGCAGGAGGTAATTATCGCGTATTTGTCGAGCTTCGCCCCTCGTAACGTAATAGAAATTTATTGAACGGGTTCGTATCCTTGGAAAGAGCATGGAAAACGTTATCGTCCAAGTTCCGCTCCTCTTCTCTTCTCTTTGTCACTCGTACGTATTTGCACCTTTTGTGTATGATGTCAGCTGCCACCTTTCATACGTGGTTATGGTTACGTCATGGATTGAAATAATCTTGAAATTATCGGCGCAGTTTGCGAACTCGTGTTTTGTGTTCGATGAACTGCAGCCATTTCTGCACTTCTTGAATGAGTAGGACGGAATCACAAATCTTGGAAACGTAAGTGGATGTTATGCCAATTTCGAGAGACCATTTCTACGTTTCGAAAATTCGTCAATTTTTTAAATGCGGCCAATTCACTGTCAGAAGTTGAAAACTTTTCACGTGATTTTTCACACTTTTTCGATTATTTTAATTTTTCACTTTTCAGAATTTATCATTTTTTTTAGAGACTGAGAAATCATTAAAATCGATCAATTTTACGAAGCAATAAATTTTTCAAAATTGATCAAATTTTCAATTTTTTGCAGTTTTTTAAATTTTGCCAAGGATCTGAATTCGGCAAATTTTTCAACATTAGTCGGTTTTAAAAATTTTACCAAATTATTAAAAACTCATCAATTCATGAAATTTTTCAAATTTTCCAATTTTTCGAGGTAAGTCACTTTTTGGAATTTGTCAATTTTTGAAAGTTTAGCATTTTTTAAAAAATTTCAAAATCATTTCAAAACTTGTTGGCTCTCAAAATTTCTAAATTTCTATACTGCCCAAAATTGATGGAAATTGTCAAACTTACACATTTTCAAAAAATTTTTTGTTTTTTGGACAATTTTTTTCAAATCTGTGTAGTAGTTTGCATTTTTCAATCTTTTTACTTTTACAATTTTTCAAGGTGTAGTGATTTTTCAAAATTTGTAAAATTTTTCTGAATGAATTCATCATTTAGGATTTGTCAAATTTCAGAAATAATTTGTTCATTCTTAAATTTTTAATAATTTTCCACTTTCATTTTTTTCATTCGATTTTTCCATTTTCAAAAATTTTGTAATTTTTCAAAAAATTTCAATTATAAAAATTCGGCAATTATTTCAAGATCAGCCTATTCCAATTTTTTTAAGCCCACCGATTTTCAATTCTTTGAAAATCTGTCAATTTCTAAAATTTCATTTCCCATTTTTTTACAATCTTACAATTTTTAAAAATCGTCAACATTATCGTTAAAATTTTACATTTTTCCAAAAAATTTTCATTTCTCAACTTTCCGATAACATTCGAATAGCAAAAATTCGCATTACCACTTTAGCACCTCGAACTCCTCCCATCAAACACGACCGACCACTTCATCAAAATAATTTCTCGCCATTCCATCTTACGATTCTCACCCAGCCTGCATTGCCAGTCTATTCGAGAAGACAACAACGTACAAATACGTCGTATACACGTCGAATCGATGAAAATTTCACGTTTTCTCAGAACCACGCACGACCACAACTCTCAACCTTTTTTCATGCCTCGCCCATCTATTTCATATCACCAACTCGGCTACGACGGTACACCGGTTACATAACACGAGACAATTTTACGCCGGCCGCGCCGTCTCGACAAATAGGTACATAAATACTGAAATAATCATAATATTCGAGGCTACAAAAACGTTTGGGACGCGTTGCAGAAACTCACGAAAACCACGGACATCATCATCTTACGAAAATTACCTACACCCGTACCAGTTAGAACGGATTCGAGATTCATTTATAGTGATCCACCTCGACCGTAAGAAATCAGTGACCGATTTTTTGACCATTTTTTTTTCTATTCTAATACATTTGCGCAACATTTGAAAATTTTTTTCCATGTTACCATTCGGGGACGTTCGTTCGATCTACATCGAAATTATGAAACCGCGCAAAATATCTATTTATGCATACGCCCAATATAAACTCGATTAAGGCAGGTTAAGGTTACGAGGTTAACGAGTCAGAGAAGCAGCGTAGAAAAATCCGATATGATAGGCCAGTGATGTGGAAAAAAATACCCTTACGAGTGGCGGCGCCGCGCAGCCGCGATTAGGACTATATTTTCGAATTCATACGCATGCATATAGTACCATATGCGCACACGCAATCGTATTCATGCACAAAGGTACCAATACTCCATGCACGATTAGCTTTTACCTATTTTTAAACCAGTTCATCGTAATAAATCTCAACCACGAGGAATATGTTAAACAGTCGAACAGAGATCTTCGATTAGTGTAAAGCCAACGGGTACGTTACGCAATAGATCGAGGAAAGTACCAACACAATTCGAACAATTTCTTACACGATGGGCAGAGGTAATGCATAAAATTCCATCGCGTTCGGCAATTAACGCCCTGATTAACAGGACAGAAAAAAAGATCGTTAATCGACGCGAACTACGCTTGTATAAAATGTCTTTGAAAAAATTACCAGCGCCACAGCAACGCGCCAGTCGCGTCGTTGTCGTTCAATTATGTAATCCCGAATCATTCGCACACAGCGACAAGCAAACGATTCGAAATGGTTTAGTAAATGATGAGAAATCATCTCGATGGCATATCTCTTGCTCGATACGATACGTTTTCGATGCATGGAGAAGAACAGTAATCTGCATAGATACGGAAACGAAATGTCAAACGAAATCCAACAGAAGGTCAAGAAATCATACTCGAATCCGGTTAGGTGAAAATCCAAACTATAGAACCGGCTCCACATTTGATACTGCATTCAGCTCTATTCGCCTTAAACCGCGATCATTTGTTATGATGCCATTGAACGATACAGGCATGCGTTTCCATTATCGCACGAGGAAATCGACGTTTAGGCAGCGGTGTGAGTGACCAAATCATCGATATAGTGAAGTAATTCGTTCGTGAGTATCTGAAGCATTGCAACGAGTGATCGATAACATACATATTTCAATTATTGGACTATCTTGCGGTTTGAATGAACGAAGTGCGTGCGCGATTTTCACTTTTGGTGGTTTTTTTCGATACACGTTATTTCATGAACAAGAGGTGGAGGGTCTCGAGATTCATTTTCTTCATTTATTCGGGTGAATAGGACCTGACTGAAACTTGTAAGAACCCAAAATAGCTAACATTTGAATTTTGTTCGATTTTGAAAAAACCATGCTCTGCTACCATGTTGAAAATTCACTCGTACAATAGCACTAATCGTGTGTACTTTCGAGGTCAGGATTCTACGCAAAATTTTTCCCCTCATTTAACGATCGTTAAAAAATACGAAAAGGTTAAAATCTGAGTCTCATCAAAAATTAAAAACCATGCTCTGCTACCATGAGCAAAAAAAAACTCAAAGCACTTCTGTATCACTCTACAGCAAACAAGAAAACATCTAAGCAAAGTCGAATCGAAAATCACAAAAATCTGTTAGCAAAAGGTCAAATATGACAACAATAGACATCACGTGGGTCGATCAATAGAATAACAATTCGAATCGAAGCCTGATGATTTTTACGAGATCAAATTTAATTAAAATTCTGTTCGTTTGTTTTTCATGTAGGTACTTCTCTTACAAGAATACTCTTGTTCCTGAACATACAAGTACAGTTATTTTACGGATATTTACATAAACACTTTCAGGTTATTGTCATGAATGTAAACCGTTCGATAGTGTACCTTGATTATTCAGTTACAACCTGTATCTACTCTCTTTAGATTTTCCCACATCAAACAACAACACATGAACAATGTAAACATCTGGACACCATCAAAGGGTAAAACCTGGTCTTCGGACTTTTCAATTGAGTAACCGTCAATGTCCTAGTACAGAACACATAGGTATCAACTATTCTCGAATGACAACACCAAAATGTAAATTTTCGTCCACCTCAACATCTTCGAAGATTTCACAACACGTACACTGCACACATGTACTACGTATGGGTAACAGGTCGCTTAAAAATTCCACTAGCATGTCTTCGATACCTCGACGGGTTTAAAATTGCGTTAATTTCAAAGTACAAGAGACGAACCAGTTCACTATGGTAGATCAGCAGATCGGCTTCGTCGTGTAGCCGCGTAGAATTAAGATTTTCCAACCTACATAGTTGGCCGCAGCGTTTATACAATGATGAAAGCAAAATAGAAACAATTATTATGCTGTTCCTAGTGTATTGCTTTCGTGTAGCGTGACCAAACTTGAGTAACGTTATACTATTACACGAAGGTTCCTCCTAGCCCCGCTCTGCAAACAATCGGCGCGATCTTTCTATCGTGATTGTGTTGGTTTTGTAATTAAAGGAGGATGTCCTTTTTTAGATATGTTTCTCATATCGGCGTTTTCATGCTCTGCTGATCAGTTTCCATAAACTGACGCGTGGGGAAGTTTTTTTTTGTTGTATTGGGAAATCGACTTGAATTTTCTATCAACATTTAGGTATGCATCTGAGAGTACTCGATGTTCCAAATAATTCGGAGTGTTACGACTGCATGACTGAGAACCACCTTTGGCAGAATGCAACCAGCAGACACGTTGGAAATAATCGAATACTTCCTTTATGCACATCACGTAGAGCATTTTTGGAATACAGTCAAAAATAACATTTAGATATACGTGAAGCTGAAAGTTGCCAAGTATTACCTTCGTCGTCATTTCCTGTAATCCTATTATATAATTTGACTTAATTCCAATCCGAAGGAACATCATTCGAAGACCTGAAGTTGATTGGAAAATAATTAGCCATTAATTCGGCATAGCAAGTGTTGAGAAGAACTCGATACTCAAAATTTCCGTCAATTTTATTGCAACTTGGGAAAAATTATTCAAAAATTACAAATTTTGTCGAGGATATCATATACTATTTTGGTTCTAACCCGTCTGTATCAGGTAACCACAAGTTCTCCGACATTTTTATGAATTAATATATTGGAAAGTCTCGACACTTGGCTCGCTTGTTGGAGGACAAGTTCGTCGTTTTTCTGCTAATAATAAATCTCTGCTTTTACCATTGTACATATGGTTTGGGATGAATGAAAACAATTACCCTGCTCTCCTCCATGGGTCCAGAAATTTCAACAACTTTCAAAAATAAGTAATGTTTTATGGTATTAAAAATAAAAACAACGCCGAAGGCTCAAGAAACTCTTGATTTTTTTTTTGTAAATAAATTTTATTCACCAAAAAAAACTCTCAATCTTACTGTACCATTCTAATCTCATGCCATGACGTCACTTGGAATTCCACCACAAACAATCGAAAACCGCCGTAAAAACACTAGGGTATGCAATTTTATTAACTCAAATGATACGCCGTAACCTCGACACAAACCCGCCAAGTACGGCGGCGGCGGCATAACGAACGCGATAATAGCCCTACAGTGGTAATTGCCAAATTAGTCCATTTGCGAAAACTCAATTCCACTGGCAATACAGATTTGTTCTTATGTCCCCTTTGAAGAATAGAGATTATTGTGAAGGTAACAACGAATAATGTGCGCCATAAAACATTAAGAAGAAAATTAAAATTGAAAATAATCAACTCGAGAAATGAGGCCATAAGTTTTCTCGAAGTTACCTTCAGAACAGACCGCAACACCATTCAAAACTGTCTCAGTTGTTCACTTACACACAAGGAACTGATGATTAAAAATAAATTCTCGATCAGGAAGAGATGTCGTATAAGATATAACACATAATATAGTATGTACAAAAGTGAGGGGAGAGCTAGGTGTGAACTTGATACTACATATACATGACGTTGCTTTTGGGTGTCATTAAAGAAATTGCTACTATGTCGTACACTCCCATTTTTCAAGTATATCGATGATCTACAATTTCCTGGACTGATATTACATGATGTATTTCTATTTTATTTATTGCAGTTTAACCTCGTTACTAGTTGGTTTATGGGTAATTCACACATGTTCAGCAGCCTTACCAAACGGAGCTCAAAATCCAGAGGAAGACCAACAGCAGCCAGCTAAACCAACTCATTCAAATAGACTTTTCAACAGGGCAATAAGAGGTCCACATAATAATGCTGCTGCATCCCGTTTAGCAAAAAATCAACAAGTAAGATTTAGAATTATCGATAAATCGATTTCCAAAAATTGAGCAACTTATCGTTTTGCACACTCCAGACTTCGCAGAAAACCACCCCAAGCTCATCAACACCTTCACCTGCTCCGTTGGAAGCCGAAAATGAACCAGAGGCTGTCGTAGAAAGACAAGAAGAACCTGAAGTCGAAGCCAATCCTATCGAAGAGTCGGCATCTTCAACTACAACCTCCACCGAAGTTCCCAGCCGAAAGCAGGGAATCGCTGGCCGACAAAGTCAGGTCAAAAAAGACTTTTTAGAAAGGATTGAAAAAAGAAGAAAACTACAACAACAGAAAGGATACACGGTAATTCATCGTATCACCACGTATAAGATACCACACTGTGCACCTGAGATATCAATTTAATTCTTTTTTTAGCATCAGCCACACACTTCCACCTCGACTACTGAAAAACCATCAACCAAAGTGAGCCAGCAAACCAGTAGAAAAACCGTCCCAGCTAAAGCTCCATCACCGACACCGCCAACCTTTGGAAATCAAGGATCTCAGAAAAAATCTGGTAGCAATCGTAGATACAGCGCTAAGACATCCACGTCTCCTCAAACCACACCTTTACCACCACTCTCATCAAACGAAGCCATCGCCGAAGAAAGTAATGTGGCAACTCAATCTTCCAAGATTCGACCATATCAGAAAGCCAGAAGAACGAGTTCGAGCTAAACTTGGACCTATAGAGTAAAAATGAATTTTGAAGCCCAAATTACAATTTGGCTGTGACCTGGCGACTTGTGTCTTTATAGAAAAAATTTCAACAAATCAAACATGCAAAATATGTATGAAATTTAACGAGGTGAACCAATAGTAGTCATACTGTATGTATTTAATCCAAATCATCACTTATGCGCAATTGACAATTTTTTTTCAATGATAGTGATTCAATTATTTTCTTTTTTTTACATTTTCTTTGTTCATTGTGCATCATTAAGTCGTTATTTCAAATTTATGTAATAAAAAATTATGATTTTAGTTATTATGAAATCGTGTTATGATGGTACTCTCTTAGTTTCTCATCTTGAATTCAATTTCTTCGCCCCCCCCCCCCCTCGAAAGGGCAAAAAATTGGATTGGAGAAGATGAAGCAATTACAATTGCACTCAAATCAATCGATAGATGGTTCGATTGGATAAATTTCAGGACATATTTTTTTCATATACTTTTGTTACATGCATACAATCACATGAACTATTTTTAGAGAAATAAATGATAAATTGGAACATATTTTTCAGGACACCAAACCATACAGCTGCGTCCTTTGAAATTTTAAAATTCTAGTCAAATTTTTTCAATTTATTTTCCAAACATTTTTCATGAATTAAGAGAAAAATCGTCTAATAAAGCGTCCAAGCACTGGAAAATTTTCTCACTCGAGGACAAAATTGCTACCAATAAGTGATATCATTCAGTGTTTCGCACTTGGCTGAATAAATTTTCAAACCATTTTTGAGCCAAGTGAAGAAGGAATTGAAATTCATGCCAAGTTTTTGCCCTTCAATATCTCCTGACTCATTTTTTGAGATGCAAAAGTACCTCAGTTCATCGAACTGAATCCTTCATAAGATGACACTCATAATAAAATTTCAGTGATTCTACATCGAGAGAGCAGGTCAAAACTGATTGAAAAAATTCATTCATAAATCTCACACTCGAACTAGGCGAGTGGGCTGAATTTCAACCACTTGGATGAATACCTCTCTCTCTCTCTCATTATAATGATGCTCCACTTGCACAACAACGCTTTCAACTTTTACTGGCGCCAAAACCCTAAATCACAGGCTCCAGAGATCTTACATAAATCGCGCAATTCACAAATGCATTTCTAAAAAAAGAATTACATCGCACGTGATTGTATTTAAATTATTCGAAGAGCTCGCGTTCCTTCGCAGAGAGGTGTGTTATCGTGGTCGCAACTTGCACGACATGATTGTAAAGGTATGCAGATTCTGTACCAATTAGGCGTGCCGCAAAAGTAATAATGGCGTTGCATAAGCGACGACAGACTCGGGACAGATGTTACGAACAGTTGAATATTTTCTTGGAATGAATCTTCGAGATGGTTAATGGTTGATATTACTCGATAGCATAGTGGTAAGAATCTCCTTTGAAGGACACAACTAGTCAAAAAGGTGTTTTTTGAAAGGATGTATCAGCTGTCTACGTAGGTATATCTTGGAGATCAGTTGATTTCTCCAGTGTTTTTGATTCACATTCTCGCTAGCACATGGTGGTATTTCCTTCGAGTAGTTGGTTCTTGATTCATATTCTTGGTACAATATAGCAGTAAAAATTTCCTTTGAGTGGGACAACCGGTTGCTCAAGAACTTTTTTTGAAGAAAAATCCATTTGATAATCCGATGACTCTCATCATAACAGTGTTTTTGCTGCAGACCCTCTCCCTCACACACACACACACACCAAAGTCTCCCCGGCCAATCTGAATTCCTCAGCACACATTAACCCGCCGTTAATTGCCCACCCGCGAATTAATTTACCGGTTCACACCTCTTTCGGACACTACACCTTCATCAAGGGCGGCTTATACGTACGGCGAATGTCACCTACGGTCAGTCACCTACTCCTTCTATTCTACGTCAACGCAGCAGCGGCGTGCATTCGTACAAAGACATTGAACTAGCCGTCGAGCTCTGCATGCTAATAATTACAAGTGGGAAAAAAATCACCACGGACGCGTAATTTTCCACCAACCAATAGCTGCAATAAGTACGCGTGAATAATCGCCCAGACAATGCCCCTGGTCAATCAAATAAGATTACTAACCTTTGGCGAGTATGTGCCGCATCTCCTGTCGATATTACACCCACGATGGGATTCCATTTTCTGGCTATTTCTTCGGGTTTGGATTAGACCCAACTTATGCAAGTTTCCAGCTGTACGTCCTTCACCTTTGAACTGGTCGATGCATTTCTTCTGCGTTTAGACTTTCCACGATATACGAGCCAAGTAGGTATATATACTTCAAAGTACAATTAGATTAATTGAGCTTGAAATGGTAATTGACGTAATCAACCGTGTCAGTAATCGTATCTCAGGAACAATGTGGCTCGTGCCAGCTGACACCTTGAACAGTGCATTAAAATTTTACATTACTTTTCTCAATGTTGTACTATGATACCTAAGCGTAAGTAGATATATCGCAGATAGTACCTCATATTAATTACACAACATCTATTTTATTTCATCTGTAAAGGACGCTCTATCAAAAAGACCACCGAGTCAATAGGTATTTTCACAGCTATACATTACAACGAAAAATCAGATCAGTTCAAGGTACCACGTGATTACGAAATGCTCGATATAAATTTTTCTAAACAAATAATGTTGCACCAGGTAGCATCAGCAACACTCCAAAATACACAACCAAACCCAACCAACGACCGTTATTTCGGCGAATTTGACCAGCTTTACAATACACACAAACGAAACACAATTGGAAATAAATTCAATATCGTACCACGCTCGGAATTTTTTAAAAATAGATACCATCATATCTCAACATAGTTGACTTAACGGTGCACCACAATGCTACCGAGCAATCTTTGCCCATAATTCAATGACCTTCTTGAGCTCACATAAAATATGCAAATTTTACTCTCCTCTATTAATAACGATCACGTATGCTAAACTGGTTTTCGAGAATTTATTCTCCCGCAAGTAGATATGCGTGACACGAATTGGCTACATAAATTCAGTTTCCACACTCCGCACTAGATGACAATTTTTTTCCAGCAGTTTTGTGCCAAATTGTATCCTTAATGTACCTCATAGAGTGATTTGGCCATCACAAATATTCCAATAATAACTGTGAATCAGAATGATCGAAGAGATAGAAAACAAACTAGATGAATATGTATCTCGACAGTCGACACCTATGCGTATGTTTGCCAAATTTCGACGTTTTTCTTCAGAGAAAAATTTATTGGAAACTGCCTCCAGGAAGTTTGGATTGAAATTTTTAAAAAAAAAGTTTGAGATTGAAGAAAAAAGAACAGGTTCGAAAAAAATGTGCTGGGGCACCTATGCGTAGGTAGGCATACATGAATAAATTAATCTACGATGGTAGATTTTCATAGCCAGAAGGATGGAAATTTTTCCACGCAGCGTAATTATGAAAAGAAAATTCTCGAATAATATTTCGATTTGAAAAAAAAACCGGAATTAAACTATTTTCAATAAAAATCAAATGAAAATATTTTTGATTTGTTTTTTTATAGCTCAATTAGGTTCAAATTTCATTTCCAAAAATCCGAAAAAATTGAAAAAATGCGCAACAAAATCTAAAATTAGGTAAAAAAAAATAAAACTTGGAAAAAAAGGAAAAATTGATCAAAATTGAATACTAATCGTGATCAAAAAATTTAGGATTTATTGTAAAAGACGTTTTTTGAAAAATATTGCACTCGAGAAATGGTTCCAAAACTCGTCCATTTTTTTCAAAAAAAATTTCAGAAAGAAATTCGAAATCGACTTCTAATGCTACCTACCTACTTATAGCACTTCTTACTTCAATCAGTTCCACACAAGAAACCCTGCAGCGTTCCCTGTCTGCTGTCAACGTGAAAATCAAACAATAGGCATATTTTTCCATCCTATCATCTCCTAATATCTGTCTGCGATTATGTAAAACAGTATAAACGACATAATACAGATATCATTCCCACCCCTCTCCTCGCCCGGACTACCAATTCGTCCATAAATCAAAATCCTACCTTTGTTTTGAACGAGGCCGCCAATCAAGCCGGCGATTTTAATCAATTACCTCGGAGAGAGAGACGTCTGTTAAACCAGAGCGGAAGTGAGTTTAATCACGAGTCAAGATTCTTACATCGTCTCCGCGGCTAAAGCCGTGCAACAAAAAAAGTGAACGTTGATTATAATAAATTTAAATAATCACCCGCCAGCTCGTTCGTCTCAACAATTACGCTATAATTTATCAAAAACGGATCATTTCTTCGATCGTCGCGTCGCGAGTGGTACATATAATTACAAAGACACGACGCCCTAACCGCCATTCAATTTCTCAAAGTGCGAAAATTTCCTCTCGACTTTTGGGTCGATAACTCCAGCAAGGTGAGGGGGAAAAAATACCCACCCCGGAGCTAGGCCTTTCTCGTACATGAAAACCGCGTAGTACCCAAGTATAAGTTCACGGGCGACGGACAGCCCGTTTCGTAATTAAAGATCAAGGATCCGACGGCGGATTTTTTTCGACTTGAAGAGGAATTCCTGGTTATAGCGACTCGCGATACCACGTAACCGTAATTTGTTTCGCTGTAACGTCCAAGGTCGCTGCGTTCGGTTCTTTTTTTCCCCGTAAAAGAAATGACGAAGTAGATTGGTGCCTCCGCTGTGTGCCGGCGCGGCGTGGCGGCGTGTACTCCTCCGCCGAAAATTTTTCATTTTGTCGGCAGACGACAATGTAACGAACGCGATTATGTAACCGCATATTATCGTGAGTAATTCCATCTCCACCCTCTGGTCTACACTCGGTGACCTTTCCCGATGCATAAAGTCGTACCGAGAATATGAAATATTGAGCGAGCTTACTCATCATATACCATTACCCATAGGTATACTTCATAAGACGTAGCATTTTGGTGAAAGGTATGCATATTGCATATCGGGTTCAGTTAGTATTTCAAAAGATCGATCGTATGATTCGTTCTCATAGTTCGGATATGTACGTCTACAAATGTGACGTTTAGAAGACTACAGCTTTGTTTCGAGGCATCATTTCATTTTCGTTTGGCTTTTCATTCTCTTGGCTTTCTAATCAATTAGATTGTTCGATACTGGTAAGTACTTCTTCATATTACGATTATACATACCTACTATTGCTACGTAGTGTTCAATCATTGGTTTTGACTTTTGACAATTAACATGTTAGAGAAGGGGTAGGAGGATGATGATGTCACTGCTTAATTCAGAAGTGATATGTATATTAGGGTGGAGTGAAATAAAAAAACATACCTTGGGTTTTGACCAAATTCGGTGAGATAGTTTACTTTGAGTGGGGGGACATTCCAAAAAAATTTTGAGCTCCCTAGGTGCAAAGGGAGAAGAGCAGGAGGTCCCCAAAGTGCACCTCCTTTTGAAAAAAACGCTGTTTTTTGTGT
>FIZT01054960.1:0-11370 GCA_900065295.1 Paracoccus marginatus
GCCCTCGCTCCGCTCGGGTCATATTTTGCTGTTTATTTTAATAATTTTGGCTCAAAAAAAGAACAAAATTGCTACAAAAATTATATTTTGAGACTGAAGCCTGCCCCCAAATGATTGAGTATGGTCTGTCCCCATCTATGATTGAGCTTGAGCAACACTTGTAAAATTTCAGATCATCGCCCATGATTTCAGGAAAAAAATTTACCCACTCCCCTCACTAAAAAATTCGCATAAATGACAGCGAGCACTGAACTTTTTAGTGAGCACCACCTGAACAAATGATAAAGTGCCGGAAATGCCTACTGTAATTTTTTCTTGTCTTTTGCAGCTTTCATTTGGCTGTTTTTGCTGGATATTTTTGCTGTCTATTTTGATCCCTCGTCAATCGACAAAATTTCAACTCATTACCTACCTAATCCAACTTCACGCCCAGATAAACCAACCAAAATTTCGCCAATTCCATCCCTTTCCTTGAAAAAAAAACCTCGATTCATCAAAATCGAGGAAATTAGTGAAGAAAAAATAAGCAGGCAGTAAATCAATTTAATCGTAAATCTGCCAATATAAAACAATTTCTATTCACACCGCAGTGAAAGCATATAAATAGCGAAAGTAGATTTATTGTTGGTCATACAGCGCAACGTCATAATCCATAAAAAATCTATATATCTACCTAACTGTAAATTGAAGAAAAAAAGAAAAAAAGAAAGAGATTAAAAATGTAAATAAATGTCAAACCGTTATAAAACGATCGTATTTAATAAATAGACCGATTAACGAAACTGGTTTTAATTAATCCATTCAGCACCTTATACATATATACCGTTAAATCTTTATTGGAACGTGAATCAATAGGTACTATACTCGACTCGATGAAAATATCGATACACGTTTTCACTTTCACGATTTAGGCATATTGTTTCGACGTTTTTCTTCCCAATCGAGAATCGCATACGACCGTTTCAAAAATGATGGAAAAGAGGGCATTTCGAATGAAAAAGTCCAACCTTTCTACGATCCCCTACACATAGCCTTGACTGACAGAGCAGCCCAAAGGGCGATGACAATATCGGGTTTACTTGCTCGCTTTACGGCCACGATCGCGTTCTTCGTCGATGGGAAATTAAACTACAATAACGAACCTCTGAAATGTATTAAAAGCTTCGTTTTGTTTGAAATTACCGCTACGACCCTGACACGGTTGTGAATTTAGCGATTTTTCAGATACACTGTACCGTACCGTATATACGCGTCGAGCCACACTACACACTTCCACTTCACCACCGCGTCGCATCGTCATCGTCGAGCCGCGTATTTGAAATTTCGCCTCGAGCACCACCCCTGGCATCTCTTCCCGCACCAGCACACTAATCCTCGTACCGAGGTGAACTTCCGCATTACGTTACAAAATTATAACACACACAATTTTCCTCGCCGTTCGTCGTGGCGCCCTTCGCCTACCTAGCCCGATATACCGTTTCCCAGCATACACGTCGGTCGGTCGCTCGCTCCTATTTCTAGCCAGCTTCATTTTCCACCATTAATCTAACTTGGTCGTTACTCAAAATCTCATTTGTTTACGTCATCAAAAAACCGAAACCGAGCTGTAAAGCCGATCCTTCCAATAGCGCCCCTTTGCCTCTTCTTCGCAGTCCTTTGAATTAGCTCGAGGATCATTTTTCTCTCGGAATTTCTCTCGTATTCGTTAATTTCTATACATGCTGGCCAAAAAAAAAACGATCTAACAAAAGTGAAACTTCTCTTCTTCGATGCGATTCTTCATCACAACACTAACGCAGCATCCGTCATCTAAATTGTTAAAATTTCGTACACAGTTGTCGGTTCGCGTAGGTATACCACCTCACCGTGCCGTACTCGTACCGTACGTACGTACACCGTCGTATAGTATTGTGCATATTGCGGGAGATACGCGCGCAGCCACACACAGCCAGAAGATTGAGGTCAGCAGCGAGCGCACGGGGAAAGGAAGCGAATCGAGAGGTTATTGCTCTCTATTTTTTTTTGTTTTCGGGTCAACCTTGTCTACGGCGATTAGCGAAAGATCGCAACTCCCTCCTTTTAAAACATCGCGCGCGCGTAAGGCGCTGCGCGGCGCGCCGACGTTCATTTTCGGACGAATTGCTACGTAATGTGACCATGTAACATAAACAATATATCGAAGGTAGACGCCATCCACGGATGTAACCGAGAGCCTGCCGCCTGGATGCCTGAGCGGTGCGCTTTTTTTTCTCTTCTACTTTATGCTTTTAGCAACGAGTGCATTTTTATGGTGCCTTCACTGGGTACCTTCTTTTTTTGCTGCTCCGCCGTTGTCGTCTTCGTCGAGCTCTTTATGTAATCATCGTCGTCGCAAGAGTGTTAGGAAATCACTTCGACAGTGTATGGGGTCGGTTGGTATGGTCACAATAGGGTAGCCAAAGGCATGAAGGACCGTTTGAAGAAGCAGGACTCTCATAAAATATAAGAAACCGATCAAAATTCACTTGACGAATTCTTCGAAAATATTTTTAAAAATTCAATCGTCTCAAATATTTCATTCTCTTCATATTTTCGACCAAAAAAGAAAACATTTGACCTGATTTTTCCTTTTCTAAATTTTGTCTCCCTACCCCTTCTTCATTATGCAAATCATTTCTCGAATCTTCGAATTTTTCACCTTTCTGATTTTGGAAAAATTCACTCCCCCCCTCTCTCCCCTCCTAGGAAAGTTTTTTCTCAACTTCTCCAATTTCTCATTTTTTCTTCTATTCGGAAAAGTGTACCTACCCCTTTTACCCCCTTCCACCAGAAATGTAGGAATTTTCCAATTTTTCGATTTGGAAAAAATTTACCCCCTCTCTCACCCTCTTTGGAAAAATATTTTCTCAAATTCACCAATTTTTGATTTTTTTGGTTTTAGTAGAATTCACCCTCCTCCCTCCCCCTCTAAAAAAATATTTTCCCCAGTCCTCGATTTTTTCGGCCTCTCAATTTTGGAAAAAATTGCTCCCCTTCCACCCCCTCACCAAAAAAATATTTTTCAACTTCTCAAATTTTTTTCCTTTGATTTTGGAGGAAATGCACCCCCCCCCCCCACCGCTCAAGAAAATATTCCCCTCCTTCGGATCCTTCTTTCTTTGAATTTCAAGAAATTTACCCCCTCCCCTCTCCTAGAAAAATCGTTTTTCGACTGCTCGAAATTTTCATCCCTTCGATTCTGAAAAATCCACCCTCGTCCCCGCTCCTTCCCACACCTTTCTTTGAAAAAACCGTTTCCCAATTTCTCGAACCTTCTTTTAAATCTGCCATTCTCCCCCCTCCCCCCGACTGTATTTTTCGGCTTTCCGCGCTCGCATCACCAGCAAACCGTCTATTCTTCTAGGTCTCCGGTGAACGTGGCCGAAGCCAAATGGGTTACGAAGCATCGACTCGACGCTCTACGTACGTACTCGTATCCCAAAAATAGACGGTTTCGCGTTAAGTGGTTACAATATACAAATACACATCTTTGTATGCTCCACTTTAGGGTTAAGCGCCTAATTTCCGACACGTAATCTGCGTAGATATCGCGTACACGTCATAATAAAGCTGACACGTTCGCTCTTATGCCATGGCACAGGGTGTGAACGGCGGCCTAAGCTGTGGCAAAACAAAAACGGAGCGAACAGTCGCAAACAGGGGGGGAGGGGGTCGAGAAAATCCCTTCGTTTGAAACCTTTTTTAGCATACGCAAAAAAAATCGCTTCCGACCTCGCGAAAAAGCGCAGCTCCTCGATAAAATCAATATTTTGGTAAAATCGGTTCCCCTCTTCGCGGGCATTTTAATTTCCATATTTACCTAAATGATTCGTCATTTCGCAAACAGGGAGAAATGAAATAATATTCGAGAAACGAACCGAGCGATATTTTTCCACAGAGGGAAGCGGAGAACGAGCGTAATTTTTCAAATTACCCGCCCTCGAGGCCGCGACGAGTCTTCGCTTTTGAAGAATGATTCGAAAATTCATATATACTCGTAGCTCTATGGCCGAAAAGTGAACGCAATGACGTCAGCGAAAATAATTCGGAAATCGACGTCGTCGTAGTCGCGTTCTCTCGTCGTCGTCGTCGCTTCAAAACGCAGAGGGTTTCTTTCTCGAGGACGCGTAACGCTATGGAGGAGGAAAAGGAGGAGCTTGTGGTTCAAGCTATAACGTTGACCCAGTGGCAGTTCGTTCAACTTCAAACTGCGAAACTAGGTCGCCATAAAATGAAAAAAAAAAGAGTTTATATTAATCTGAATTAATTTATATAGAAGTTGTGCGTTTTTTTTTATCTTTTTTTATTTTTTTCGTATGTACGCCGAAGAAATGAAATCATAAATATTTCGCAGTTTAAAAAATATTCGAATGTGATAAGAATTTTTTTCAGCTGAAATGATTTTTTTTTTACGAATTATTTCAATTTTACGTATTCTTTTGAGCGTTGATAAATTTTTATCTCCTCTCTTTCCGTCGGTTTAGCCAATATGGGTAATATTTCGCTGGGAAAAAAATTCGCATAAATCAATTTTACGAATTTTTCCCCTCTTACCCATGCATTGTGGATAAAAAAATGTCGCTGACGAGGACATTATTTCAAATTTAAATTTTCAATACCCAAAGAACGCGATTCCCAAGCGAGGTTCCGTAAACAATCGAGCCACAAAAACAATATTCGTCTTATCTATCCGCAATAAGGAAATAGCACGTATTCGAGCTCGAAATGGCAACAAAAAACCAAACATTTTTCTAGAACCGGCTTCGCAATTGGCACATATGCGATTCGAAAAAACAGAAAGAAAAAAATTGATAACGAACTAGGCCATTGATAAATTACGAAGAGTCGGGAAGGAGGGAGAGGAGAGGGACCGGGGCAGACTAATAAAAATTAGACAATATCGGTCGTCGTTTCAATTAAGGCAGAAATTTTTTTCAAGTCGAGTGCTTCGAGCTGGGAAAAATTTAGCGACCTCTTGGAAGTCGAACAGCTGCTCCTGCTCGTGCGTTTACAAGTTCATAGAACGTATTACGTGGTTACTTCCACTTTCGCCGGAAGTAATCATCGACGTTGGATTATCTCATACGAATATTATACTCGTACGTATTGTCGACCGGTTACGAAAGTGGGGTATACGTGATGGAAAAACGACATCGAGAGTGACGACCGCTAATAGGCCAGTTTCTCTTTCGAGTGTTTTCTTCTCGCAATTTTTTCGGGGGCAATATGGAAATAAGCGGAGATCAAATTCAGCCAAAATGAAACATCTTCCTCGATGAGACGGAGGTACAAAAAGCGAGCCAATTGGATATAATCGACTAAGTAGAAATTTTTAGTTTCGATTTCGACAAACGAACGATGACGACGACAGCCCTGATGATGACCTAATTACGTCTTACACAGAATGACGACCATAGTTGAATGAACCGTACGCACCTCGAAGAA
The DNA here is from genome assembly GCA_900065295.1 of Paracoccus marginatus. Lineage (NCBI taxonomy): Eukaryota > Metazoa > Arthropoda > Insecta > Hemiptera > Pseudococcidae > Paracoccus > Paracoccus marginatus. The sequence continues at coordinate 5,464 of FIZT01054960.1, forward strand.
CTCGGCCGTGCGCCGCGCCGACCGCGACCCAGTCCCTCGGCCGTGCGACTTGTCGAGATAAGTGTGTAATAATCTCGTTCTCGCCCCGTTCGCACGTCCCCCTCGCCCGCCTTATTACAGCTACCGAGCGGTGTCTCCTTGGAAATTACCCCTTTTTCGTACGAAAATACTGCACACTTATATCGAACCGGTCGTCGCCTCTCCTCCTAGGTGCCGTCCACACTTCACATTCGAGAAGGCCACCTTTCTCGGATCAACGACCGCTCTACTGCGGCGCGCTGCGCTACGTCAACAGTGCCGCACACACGCACAGCGCCCATAACGTTCGCATTGTAAATAGCTCGACGATAACGGCAACCGCGACCACCGTCGATTGCTATTTTAGACTAATAACGCCAAATGTTACGATGACGTTGACCCAATTTTGTCGTCCAACCTCGTGTTACCTATTTTTCTCCCTTCAACCCTTCCCTTTTCCCTTCGTCGAATTCGATTACATGGTGTTTTTTTTCACGTTATCCCTCCGTACATACGAGTGCACCTCGTTCGTCAACCAGTCAAGTGTATACTATACACTTGTCTATAATTCACACTTCTATAGGTACATATATACGTAAACCCCCTTTCCCTTCATCTAGCTGCCTTTAACCGTGCTTCGAGACCACTCTACCAAAACGGAAGTACACGAGTAAATTTTACAAATAATATTATTTTTCGACCATGTTTTCGCTATAACTTTTTACCGTTACAACAACGCTCCCTTCCGTTTCGCCACCTACTCCTATACAGGGCTGGCCCATTAATGAAATTATATTCCAAGACTCGCCAATTTAATGAAATTAAAACTACCGTACACTCGCGCGCCAAACTTAAGCTATCCATTTTCCAACTTTCGCACGCACTCGCGAGCAAAACCGTCAAAATTTTATTAATCATGCCGAACCGCGGTATTTTATTATCGCCCCGCACCTATGCTACCCGTCTTTTTCCCTCTCAACGACTCCACCCCGAGGTTTCTTCGATTTCGACAGAATTCGCACACCGTTCAATTTATCGACGACCACGAAAATCGTCGCGATTTTCGTTTTCAGCTATTTTTTCCCCCTTCAGCTCGTCCAAATCCGAGGATTTTAGGTCTCATACGGAGGGATTTTGAAATTTACGCTCGCGTATCGTCGCTCTTCTCGCCGCAGCTGGCACCCAGCTAGGCTGGCGGGGATCCTGCAGTTGTGCCATGTTTATAGCGAGCATAAAATTTCACTTTCTTTTTATAACGTGTTGTGATTAAATAAACTTCGCTGTACGCTCTCGAATACGCGAATTTGGCTTCGGATTTGAAAAAATAATACATAATAACGCGCCGAGTACCCTTTCTTTTTTAGAGGGAAAAAATTGCCAAGGATTTTGGCAGCGCAGGAAGGCCGGAGAGGAGGCGAAAATTACGTCGTCTTTTAAACGATGTTTGTTTATGGCCAAAAAATATACGAAATAAAAGATACGAGAGTACGTATAAGGTTATGATTTTGTAGCTATCGAAGAAATGAACCGGAAAAAAATAATCAAATCGAATCAGTGTGGCCAAATTTGAGTGAAAAATTTTTTTTACGAAAATGAATGTCGGTAAAAATGACTTTTTTGGGAAAGATGAGGGAGAATTTGCGGAAATTGAAATATTTATTATTTTTTCATTTCGGAATTGGCAACACTGATTGAACTTATTTTCATGTTTTTTTTGTCATTTTAGCAACTTTTAAAATATTTCACACCAGATTTTTTGAAAAAATTCATCAAAATAATTCAATTTTGGAAAAGGTCAATCAGTGTTGCCAACATCTAAAAAATTGGTAATACTGATTGTACATTTACCCAAATTTTGATAATGTTTGCCACGTTCAAAAATCAAAAATGTAATTTTATGTTCTATTTCAATTAAAATGCATTAAAAAAATTAGTCAGTGCAGCCAACATTGAACAAAAAATTTTCTCAAATTTTATGACCGTGAAATTTATAGTGAGAGAAAGGGGTGAGGGGGGATTTTTTTCAAATTCAATTTATATTTTCCTCAGTCAGTGTTGGTAACACTGATTTTCAATTTCATACGTCATTTCTTCTTATTTTTTTCCAATTCTTGAACTTTTCTTTTCATTTTTTTTGAATTTTTTAATTTATTTATTTTTCCCTTATTTTTCCCTTCATCAGTGTTTCGAAAAATCGACCCAAAAATTCCCATAATTTCCATGATTGTAAGATTCACACTTTCAGGTTGATTGTGATGACTTTTTAGGAGGAGGGAATTTTTTCGATTTCAATTCATCTTCATTTTTCCTGCAAAGCTGGCAACACTTATTCATTTACTTTCTTGTGATTTTTTTAATTTTTGAAAGTTTCATGAATTTAGGAAAAAAAATTAGGTTTTTGTCAAAAAGAATTATCAGCGTTGCCAAAATCTATGATCGTAAAATTCTCTTTTTTCAAGGAGAAAATTCAAGTTTTTCAAAAAAAAAATCAGTCTCCATTTTTTTGCCCAATTTAGGCAACACTGATTTCCTTTTTCCCCCCTTTTTTGAAAATTTTGAAAATTTTCTAGAATTTGATTCATTTTTAAGAAATTAAATGCTTTCCTCGAGAATTCAGTGTTGTCAAATATGACTGAAAATTTTCCATCAAGAAATGAAGATTTTTTCCCCTTCAAGTTTTCTTGATTTTTTTGTCCTTATGGAATAGGCATTTTTTCAGCATCTCGGACATTCTAATATTTATTTTTCAAACACGAATCAATTTGAGAAAAAAATTCCGTCTCGAACCATCCTACGTACGGATTCAATTAGAAGCAATTTTCATACTGTCGCGATGCCCTTGATGGAAAAAAATTGTCCACTGAATGTTGCCTGCCAACTCGACATTCTAATAAAACACCGCATTATAGATAATTAAACTTGCGAATGGATTTTTCGCAACAGTGCTAACGACTTTGTTAAGTGTTTACAACATATCGACTCTTTCATAAACGTATAGTGTACGTACAATGTAGTCGTTAGCATAATTTTATTAGCAGTGCTAATAAAGGAGAACCTACGTAATAAGTATGTTTTTATAACGCTGGCTGGCTGTACGAACGAGCTCGAGTGGAGCAAAAAACCCAGCTGAACTTTTTTCCAACCTAAATAAGGGGGTAGGTAGATAAATTCTCGGAATAGGTGTTTCGATTAAGCATGGGAAAAATCGCGTAAGAAGATTCTACAAACGCGGTAGGTAGGTAGGTAGGTAGAGCAATTCGAGAAAAAAGGGGCCGCTCGACGAACGTATCTGTAGCCTGGCGCGAGAGAGGTAAAGGCGGTTCATTAGGTCAATGAACTCGTACCCGACGTCGAAGTCGAACTTTACCACACGAGCTCGTGAACTTTCGTCGTACGCATTTACCGTTTCTCTCGATTCATACCACTACTAGGCTGGGGTTCGTGTGTTCCTGCCACCTGTACCGTTTTACTAGATATATGAAATTACGACAAACTCGTCGGTGAAAATTTAACCCCAAAATGAAATACGAGTCGTTTGGCGAGTTGGTGTGGGAATTTTTCTAACCGTAGGAGCCGGTTCGAGGGATAGGTCGATCGTGTGCTTTCGAGCGAAGCTTTTTCTTACCTGCTAAGACTCTGCCTAAAAGCTGTTCGCTTTCTTGCGAATTTTGATGATGATGATGATTATCCAAAGATTCGAGAGTATTCTTCGTATCCATCGAATCGTCCGATTCGAGCTTGAAATTAATCACCGTCATGTTCACAAAAGGTATATAAATACAAACGCCAAACGATCGAGCACTTCTTCTACGATATAAATTATTTCAAATTTTACACACGTTTCGCATAATAATTAACTAAACAACCATCTCGAACTGCTTAGTGAACTAATCGCACGTTTCAAATTGATTTAAAAAAAAAAAAAATGAAAAAAGTCACAAAAATTTTCGAATCAACTATCCGGCACGATTTTCAAAATACCCGATTAAAATGATAAGGGAAAAAAACAACAAACGTACGTAAAATAATACATCGATAACGCATTCGTACCGACTTGGACGTCAACGACGACAACATTGCTAACCACATGTTGTAGACGCCGAGACAACACTCCAAGGCAACAACCGATGTTCCCCACTACGTTAATTTTTTTTCCACATTTCTCTTTCGCTCACCTGACCTCCGCCGTCGCATCCTTACTGTTTAATTTCGCGCGTCCGACTGGGCCCCCCTTCGCACCTCGGGCCACGGTGCGGTGCCGCGTATACGACGCATAATTGCGGTAATCACTTTCACCGGGGCTCGATTTTATAACGCGAAGATGTATCAACGGTTTACTTTTGCTTTCTACATAACGGACCTGACTCCCTCTCTCAGCTCGGATGCGAATTCTACACGGATAATGTGTGCCGAAGCCTAGCTATAGGCAGAAATGATAAACATCATCTTTATAGTATTAGGCCTATACGACGCTTTCCATCCAATGACAAAAATGTACGCGCGGATCGTCAACCGTGCGGTAATTTCTCGCCACACCACCGTGGCCATCACCTTTCTTTCATCGTAACGCGGCTCCTTTTACAGTATAATTTTTTCGAAATTTTTTCATTCGCTCGGATCCGTTATTACTTTCCATGTAACAGCATTCCTACGACGAATTAATCTTATTCTACACTGGCTACCTCGATCCCGCAACGCCATATTCTGTAGCCTGTAAAACTTTTTAACCTGTGTATTTTGTCGTGTCGTATCCGAGTAAACTGACTGCGAGGATAAAATCCTTACCTAGCAAGTTTTACAATGCAGATTCGCCTTATTTCAATCTACCCACCTGTAGTTTTAAATTAAACCATTGCTTGTTTTACTCGAAGCTTATTTCAGCTTTGCAGCTCGACGAAATCTTTACCGCTCGACCCGCACTGTACCTATGTACTATCTACGTTGAAGTATCTCGACAGAAGGATATTTTCATCCTGCTTCTTTACCCTTCGGCAGTGACGTAAATTACGACCGAACTAACGTCGCCGTGTTCCAGTTACCTAATTTGATCTTTCGCTCAGGAGTGGCTGATGCTTTGAACTATTTTATTTTATTATTATTTTTTTCGAGCTCGTTTCGACGGTTTAGGAAATACGTAAAGGGTGATTCGGTCGATTGAAAAAGGCTTTGATTTGGGTTCGAATTTTTTCAAGTTCAGAAAAATAGATTTTTCGACGGAATGTTTTTTTTTTTTTGATTGAAAAAAATGGCTGTTTATGCATAGCTTGGATTTTAGATAAGTACGAAATAACATTCTTTTCACGTTTTTTTTCAGGCTCTACTTTTTTTTTTTAAATTTATGCTTAAATTCTTTATAAAAATTGTCATTTTCTCTTCTTTTTCTCAAATAGGTTTTTCAACATCTTTATTGAAAACAGATCCATCAAAATTTTTTACAAAATTGTTCCATTTTCTCATTTTAAAAAAATCATTTTAAATAATTTTCCATTTTTTTTCATTTGAGTTTAATTTTAGTGAATTTTTGGATTCCGGTTCAACTAACGGTTTTAAAAATTTATTAGACATCATAGGAAAGCAGTAGAAAATATTTTTTCCAAAGTATCTCATAGTTTCAATCTTTATTTTTTTTTAGTTTCCACAAAATTTCAAAAACCCTACCCTATCGACAATTTGGATTTCAGGATGCTAGCATACATGCTAGCATATATGCTACTTGAATGCTTGGATTATCATTATGCTAGTACAATGCTAGCATTGTGCTAGCATTGCACTGAAGTGCTACAATCCATCAGCATTATGCTAGCACATCGACAAAAAATGCTAGCACTTTTTGGCCTGTTTTTTGGCCACTTTTTGATGCTAGTGCTAATTATTATGCGCCTATTAGAA
>FIZT01055003.1:0-16286 GCA_900065295.1 Paracoccus marginatus
AATGAAAAATTGAAAAAATTCACAAAAATTGGGGGAAAAAATTGAAAACAGAAATAATTGATTTTTGTAAAGGAAAAAAAAATTAAAAATCTGAAAGTTTCAACAAAATTTCAAAAAAAAAAAACGAAAATAGAAATTGACGGTTTTTGTAACAACAAAAAATTGAAAAAATCAAAAAAAAATTGAAAATTTGCAAAAATTCATCAATTTTTTAAAAAAATTATAAAAAATAGAAAAAATCAAAAGTTGAAAATCTGGAAATGGGAAATAAACGAAATGCTAAAAATATTAAAATTGAAAAAAAAAAATAGAATTCGAACAAATTAGAAGAATTTGAAAAACTACATCACAAAAAAATATGAATGTCAAAATTTAAAAAAAAAAATTAAACTAAAAAAAATGTCAAAATACAATACTTATCACAAATGAGCGAAATTTCAAATTTGCATAAATTATTAAAATTCAAACAAGTACAAAAATTAGAAGAATAATTATACATTAAGAAATTGAATCCATGAAGCAAAAATTGAAAAAAAGTGGGAGAAATATTGAAGATTAAAAAAAATTACCGCACCTTGAAATTAGATAAAATATTTTCTCAAATTCAAACAAATTTTGAAAAATGAATGAAATTATAGTTGAAATACAAAATAGTAAATGAAAATCTTCACTTTTTTTGGAGCGGGGGGGGGGGGGGGGGTAAAAACCTAATGTACCTTGAAAAAAATAAAAATTAAAAAAAAGGGGGGGGGGGTTAAAAACCTAATGTACCTTGAAAAAAATTAAAATTAGAAAAAACAACCATCTGGAAAGTTTTTCCAAAGATACAAATTTTGAAAAATTCAAGAAGACGTCTTCAAAAAAATTGTGCTAAAATTAAAAATTTGTAAAAAGTTGAAAAAAAAAACAAAAAAAAATGTGCAAAAATTGACTAATATGAGAACTGAAGAAAATTCATGCTGAGAAAAATTGAAAATAGAAAGCTCAAAACTTTGCAAAAAAATTAAAAATTGAAAGTGTCAAAAAAATGAAGTATCGTACGCCACATATAGGTGGTAGGTACACTTGATGATTTCAATTTTCTCGTTTTAAGAATTATACATTATCAACTTTTCAATTTTTCATTCGACAGTATTGCAATTCAAGTAGCGACTTTTTTCAAATTTTCCTACCTGAACGTCGAAAAAAAAAAGCTGGACAATAGAATAATAATTTCAAATTCTTCGCCGTCGAAGTGGGAAATAGATTTAAAACCAACCACTTCCATCAGAATCCAATAAAAAATCTGCTCTAGAAAATCTAAATTCATTTCTTCGCGAGTACGAGATAAAAATAAAATATCTAAAAAAAAAAAAACCATCTCATTACCGAGCCCAAGTCGCAAGTCGAGCCTGTTTCAGATTTCATCCGGTGTATAAAATTACCTCGACAAATATTCGGCCTAAAAAGCGAGGGGAAAAAATCGATAAATTTTCTCTTCGTCAATTTGAAGGAACAAAAACACATTCGAGTTCGAGCATCGCCAACTCCAGCCCTCCTGCCGGCGACGTATACGTACATAAACTCCAACCCCGACCCTCCGGTACTTACATACCGAACCTCTAATCATTTGGTATCGTTTTAGAAAGGACTCGTCTGGTGGTTCAAGTTAGTCAGTAGTCGAGTCTTCGAATAACAGAGAGAAACAGAAAATGCTACAGCGATTGCCGTAAAACTAGTTTCCAAGTTTTACAAAATCAAAATACTTTAATACATTATGCGTGACGAAAGAGTGGTAGTTTTTAACCAGCTAATAAATTTGGCAACGTCGGAGGGATTTTAATTGAATCGAACCTATATAGGATGATAGAATCCAAATATACCAACCTAAGGGTAATTTTTTCTTTTCTTTTCAGGCACTTTCTCCGCGACCCGCAATGATGATCTGAGGAAAAATGCAGATTAAAAAAATTCCCATCTCGATAACCCGTTCCCAGTACGGTTCGGAAATCAAAAAAAGAAAACGTAGAATACCACCTGCACACGGTGCGAAAAAAATTGCGAAATCGTTTTCATTTCAACGCTGTCGAAAAAATAATGTTGCAAAAGGAACTCGACGCGCACGCGCAATTCTACTTATGATTATAAGTTTAAATAATGGCACATACACGGATATGGGCAGATATTGCACGTTTAATAGGGCATCGGAAACGATGCCACACATTCGTAATTCGTAAACGAGGAATTTTCCATTTAATAAATAAAAATACGCCGAAACGAAGAATTTCAAAAATTTCACAAAAAAATCCTCCTTTTCGAATGGAAAAATTCTTCGTAACATGACCTATTCATTCAGCATTTCAGCCTATACTGTAGGAGTCGTCGAAAAAGGGGGATTTTCTCGTTCAAAATTCCAAGATGGCCGAATAGGTAATGAAAAAATCTAGCACCGAATCAACGACGAGTCAAGGACATTTGTGAAAATATATCAAATGAAAAATAAACGCAATTTATCTAAAAATCGATAAAAATTTGATAATTTTTTTTTTCAGAAAAAAAAAATTGTTCTCTCGAAGCCCAAAAAAAAAACAAAATCAATTAACACGCTGGTACGAGTGGAGAGGAAGGAGCGAAGATAGAAAAGACATTTTTTCGAAGCGATTCGACCTTCATTTACATTCGTTTTGGAATCGTTATCGTTTATAAATACGCAATGATCGTTATTATTTTATAATAGAAGAAATAAATGACGTCATCGTGCCTAAAATTTTGGTAAAAATATACGATCGTGAACGAATAATACGTATCGCGTCTCGTATTAATTGAAATCAAACAGAATACGAATCTAGAAAAAAAGAAAGTTCTTAAATAATTAAATAACCTTGATATAAGTAAGTTTGGAAGAAAAAAATTCAATTATTTCCATAATCGATTTCCGCCATTTTACAAAGACATCCAGTCGACAGACGGGGAGTAGGTGGGGGAGGAAGGTAGGCATGCGAGCAATTGAATATTGAAATTAAACGAATACGGCTGAAAAGTATCTCGAGCAAAATTTCCAACGTGTTTCATAAGCCATGAAAATTATAACGAGTGAATTTCGACATGAAACTTCCCCTTCCCCTGCTACACGTACATGAGACGTATACGAACACTCGGATTGTAAAATTTTTTCGGTGGGAATATCGAGGAAGACGTTTGGATTGTAAAAAAGTGAGAAGAATAAACAAAAGATTATTAACTTTTGATCATACGACAGTAACATTGTAGGTAAAAACGCGCATAAACATAAGAACAAGTTTTCAAACTGCAGTTCACACACACACACACACTCGTCGATGTATTTTCCACTCTCACACTTTTACGTAGCAAGACCGAAACACTATTCTTCTCCGTTACGTCTCATTTTGGAGTTTATATTTCGCCAAAAACACCTCATCGAGACGTCGCAAACGCCATACAAAACCCAAATCTGCGTGTTTTCCCATTCAGCCTGTAATTAGAGACGAATAAACAAAAAGCAGGTACTCCAGATTAAGACCTGTACGAGGCGTGGTTTCGAAACCCATCGAAAATCAGAGATGATAAAAATTACAGCGAAAAATCGACGGCGGCGAGGTTACAATAAAAATTGAACTTTCTAAATTTATCAAACTGAAATAACACTAAAATAAAAAACACACTCGAGTTCGAATCGAGTCGTTCGATCGAAATGAACATTTTTCGAGAGCTGAACTACATCATAATATAATATGTATTGTAAGGAGTTAATTAAATTTTATTAATAGAAACCTTACCTCTCCGTGAATATCACCTACTCTTCCATCGGGTGTATTTTCTGGTAAAATGTATAACCTCAAGCTGGCCAAAGCTTTATCACAGCTTTGATCCTCCCACAATAATCTCAGTTCTCCGATGCTGATAAAATCCGAATCGTTCCATAATTTGACGAAGAAAAATTCGTTAATTGTTAAAATATTCGTGACACCGTTCTTTGTGTACTTGAACGCTTTATAAAATGTATACGGCCCTCGCACCGCGCAAGGGGCACCAATTAATTTATAATCTTGTTCCATTTCGATTAATATTTTAGCAAATATTACGAATCCAACATCGCGAACTATCGCCAAATTTTACCATTCAAATTCGCACACTAATCAGAGCAAACACGATTTCGTCAAAATTTTGCATTTTCGTCGATTAAACCATATTATGATTTAGGTATAAGGATCGAATGAGAAAAAAAAAAAACTTGCACACTACATTTACTCGAAAAATAATTTAGATTAACGATTTTACCTCGCGATATCTTTGAAAAACATAATACACTTTCAAATTACTTCACAATTATGCACGTTACTGTATTAATTACATTATTAATCATCAAATTTTTCGACTAAGCACAATGACTTAAAATTTTTCGACTTCATCCTTTTCAAAAGTACACACTGCTGCAATCTTATTTTCATGTATTTGTATGTGTGTATTGACAACAAAAATAATTACCCATGACGTCACAGAAATATTTTCAATACTACACAAAATGCATAGAGTGTCGAAAATCACAGATATTCCTTACCAAAAACTGCCATCTAGGCGATCGCTCTTCGAGCCTATCGTTTATCGAATGTCTTTTTTTTTGAATAATTAAACCGATATGATCACTATGTACGCGTTTGTTTGTAATTAATACGCGGATTTAAATAATTAAATACTCAAATCATCGTAAAAACGAATGAAACTGCATTTTGGAGCATGTTTTTTGAACACGTCATTGAGTCGAAGCGTCGAATTGTTTTCCGTTGAGTAACATCTGATTGTTATTCGGCTCTCAGCCGATTCATAAAAAGAAAATTTTATTTTCGAAATTCGTATGATTTCGGTTTTAATTTTTCCAAAATTCTGAAGTAAATTGACTACTGGGTATTTTGAACATCGTTTATTAGAGAACAAATCACAACACTTGACAAGACACAGCTGTATCTCTTCGTAAAAATATCGAAGAAAATGAAAAATTGACAGATCCGCTTCAGCAAGACGTTCTGCACTTTAAGGCCTAAAACAAAGACTCATTATTGGCGGTTTAAAAACTTGATCAATTATTATTAGTTTTGACCTGTAACGAATAAAATAACGAGTTGCAACAATCGAGAAAATTTTATTTCAATTAGAAGATAATGAAAGTATAACTTTCGTAAAATGATTTCATTCATGAATGTACAATACTTTTCTTCTGTAATACGAAAGAAAATTTCATTCAAAAATTTTTCATCGCATCAAAATACTTTTATTTATGCAAAATTTACAACGGAAAAAATAATCATAAGAAATAACCTCCACAGATAGAATTATTATCACATGAAATGTCTATCTCTTTCTTTTCGGTTTATCATATGATAGCATATTGTTCGTATAGTAGTTTCCTTATCTTGTAATAATTTTCACTAAGGCAACCTTCCAAAATAACTTTTCCAGTTTCGATCTGTAAAATACAATAGTTATTGATTAAATACGGTATTGACATTGGAGATTCAACTATTTAAATGTATTCGATACACGAATGAATGGGAAAACATTAAAATAATAATTTAGGCCTACATACAAAGGAGTAAGTCATTAAAAAAAATGCATCTTGAAAAATTTCTAAGTTTAAAAAATCTCACTTACTCTACGCACAGCCACGGTTCCGTTACAGCAATACAATACACCGCCCAAGACATCAGTAGGAATTTGATGCTTGGTTAAAACTTGCTTGAAATCGGATAATTTCAATTCATTAATGAATACGGGTTGGTGGCCTGATATCTATAAGATAACACAAAAGTAATCATCTCTAGTAGCGAAACATTCACTCGTGTAGAATATCTTGACAAATAAAAATTACGTACTTCATTCACGTTCAATGGTTCTAAATTGAAAACGTCGTCTTCGAGCATTTCTTCATCTTCGGCTGTAAAATTCGATCAAATTAAAAATCTTCCAAAAAAAAAGCTCACATTTATTCACAGATTCGCTTACGTTGCTCTTCGGTATTGTTGACGGGCTTGCCTTCTATTTTAGCTCGACGTTTTTTACTTTTCGTTGAAATTCTACCGTTTAACCAAGCCACTTCGGCGTCTTTACCCATTTTGAAATCCAAAGACGATAAAAGAGTATCGGTCAGACGAACCTGAATACACACACATAATGATAACTTTTTTCTCTCGATTGCAAAAACCAAATCAACGAGAATAGACCAACTTGATATATATGAGTTTCCATAGTGACGTCGATAATGTCGCCGCACTTTGGAGCGTATATTTTCGCATCTGTGTATTGTTTACAGTGCGAGAAAATAGCTTGAGTGCTTTCTTCGGAACCTCGAACCAATATCAGTCTTCTAGGTTTCATGTTCGTGATGATTTTCTGAATCGATTCGCCATCCGATCGGCCCTCGAAGTCGATAAATTGTACTTGCGCTTCTACCGTAATGGTACGAGTCGATGACGTGCATTTGGTTGGTACTTCGTTGATGTCAACTATTCTCGAAACAGAAATTATCATTTAATATTGAATATACTGAAAGGGAGGGATAAAATTGACAATTTTCATCCGTACTTATCATCATGTCGTCGTCGTCGGTTAAATTCTTGTCGTTTAAATCGTGTCCGAAATCCATCGATTTGAAATCTTCGATTCTGTCAGAAATATACGAACGTGTGAATTCGACAAATCGAATATTGAGTTACTTATTTTACGTTAATAAAATCATATTTACTTGATGATTTCACCGTAATCGTCGTATTTAATTTTTTCTTCGTAAAATGGAAACATCGGGTAGCGTTTTTTATTCGATTTGAAAAATCCTACTTGTTGTTTCTGAGTAGATGATTTGATCATCAGGTCGTGTTTACCTTTGACTACATTGCTAATATCGTCGTCTTCCGAATCCGAGCTCAACTCGATGAAACTGTAAGATGAAATAAATTTCGTACTTTTGTGACACACTTTAGCTACATGTATGGGTAAAATGACAAATCTACTTACTCGTTACTACTTTTTAGCTTATTGAAATTTTCTATTTTTTCTTTTTTCTGAAATTCTTGTAGTTCTTCCCCTTCTAATCGTACTCTTCTTTTGACGTGTAATTGCATTGTTTTATTTGATTCGTTCATTTCTAGCAATTGTCTGGCCAAAGTACCAGGAGGAGATCTGGAGTAAATTTAAAAGCATGTAGTGTTCACGTCCTTTTTCATCGAACGTACGAAAAATTATTTTCAAGAAAATACCTATTAGTAATGATAATACTATTGACCGCTTTCGGAGCCCACTGGAGGAATAATTCGCGAGAGAATCCACATTCCATATCCGGAGTACTGGCCAATACTACCTGCAACGTAATTTTAAAAAATGTAAACACCATTATCGAACCAAAAAGAGCATTAAAACCGACCTTAGGTGAAGGAACTTTATTTAATTCGGCTAAACTGTGACATAATTGAACATGCTTGAATTGAAACGGATTATTTCTAGCTCCTTCGAACGATTTCATCAACTTATCGCTCATCCACTCGATCTAGAAAATAGATAATAATTTTTCTAATTAAAAATCGAATAAAAAATTTCTCACGCAAAGCAAATCACAAAAAAATTCGAACCTGTGATTTGGCAAATTCGACCACATTATAGCTGACATTATTCAGCAACGCTAACGAGTATGCAATAAGTCCGGAATCTTTATTACGCCACAGCTGATCCAACATGTGAATCAGTTCTAAAACTCGACCGGCCGTATCGACGGTAATTAAAACATTACCACCTCCTCTCAACGTTTGAAGAATATTCGCTGAAATGGCAAAAAAGAAAAACATAAAAAATACGAAAATTACAACCGGACGTTGCAAAAAACTATGAATTTACTCATTAATTTTTCATCTCGTATACGTCTACGGGCTTGTTGGTACACAGCGTTGAAAGTATCGGTAATCAGTAACGACGGTCTAGAGATTTTTTCCAATTCGCATCCGTTTAAATGACGTTCTTTCTTGTGGTTGTAATCTACCGCGTAAATTATATCCTCTTCGCCGACTTTGACGATTTTCCAAATACTTCCACCGATGATGTGTCCGGCCGGAAGAGGAGTTATCGTAATACCGTATCCTTTACCTGAATTGAACAATTAATCCAATTAGTACGTAGATTTACGTCGTTGTACGAGTACAGCAGGTCATTTTACCTTTCAGTGGAACACTTTGATTGTATTTTAATTGAATGATTTTATCAAAAGCCGCGTCAACGTCGTCCAAAGTGAATAAGTCGAAATCTTCCATATTGTGTCTCGACTGAAAACGAACATCTCGTAAAACACACGATGAGAACGGAAAATTTTTCACACAACTTTTGTTTACCTGGTATAAATCGTACATGAACATCTGACCCATTTTATAAACAGGTATAGTAGCGTAAATAGGACAACTTAGACCACATTTTCCGACAATATAAGGAAGAGCGCCCAAGTGGAGTACATCAGGGTACGACAATAGTACAGCGTCAATTTGAGGTATTTGTCTGTAATTCGACGGAATTAATACCATATTCTTGGTGTAACTTGTGCAAATCTAGAGTATCGCTTACTTTTTCAATTCTTTCATGAAATTTTCATCGAACGTTTCATTCCATCCGCAGTCCAGTAAGAAACGGAATTCATCCAACTGTAGAATGTAGCAAGGAGGTGACTCGTCCAGAGCGCCGGAAAGCGCGTGTACTTTGATAATCGATGTCATAGTGGTTTTGCGATGCTATACATAACCTAATATATCACAAATACTTTGTATTAATTAAATAAATGATTAATTAACGTCATTTTTCAACTCAAATTTGCTAATTTGCGCCATGCTATCATTTTCCAACCAAAAGAAAACCAACGTAAACACCGGCAAGAGCGATAACACATCAGTTACGTCACGAATACATGTGGACCAATCACAATCAATCATTCAATGCATCAGCATACAACGACAACGTCGAAAGTCAAAAAAATTTTCACACGGAAAAATCAGCTGTTTTTAACGGAACGGAACAAAACGAAAATTTTCAAGTTATGTACCGATACCAAAACAGGAATTTTTTCTCTCTCTCGCACACAAAATCACAATGAATGATGATTGTATTCTAGTAAATTTTCGATTTTTCATGGAACGAGAATCGATTAACTTATTTCACCGGATATCCCCACTCAAAATCCATAATCCTAACCAACCGTGCCAAAATTTAGGCATACTTTACCGAGTCACAGTAAGGTATTTTTTCAAGGAAATTGTAACACTCTTTTAATTCGGAATCCGCCGAGTGTTAATTAAAACCGAAGGGGAACGAATGAAAACTAACGTTTTGATTTTGATTAATGATCATCGTAACACCAACCAACACCAGAATGGTTCATTTTCGTAAAAAAATTTTCAAACCGTACGAACTTTCACAAATGAAAAAAATTGTCAACGGTCCAACGATTAAACGCTCACAGCGGTTCCTTGATTTCTAATTAAAATGGAATGTCAAATGTTTTTTTTATCACTTCTAATACCGAGAATTTTTAGTTTCTACTACACGTTTTTTGTTTATGGCAGCGTTTTTTGTACACACATCCAGTATCTGCTGTTATTCAAACACATAGGTAAATTCCACTCGCAATTTTGCTAACGTTTCTCAAAATTGGCGAAGGCTATAAACCGTATTAGGTGTGCTTGATTATTGTAATATAACAATACAATCAGACGTTACCTACTTCTCGAAAAATTATTCGTCGAATAAAGCGAAATTGTAAAAATATGACTTTTTTTCCAACAAAGTATCGTTTTACATATGTATTAATATCTGTACGTAATTACGTATGAGAATTGTTTACGTCATTGTAATTTTCAAAATTTATTCAATTTTTTACTATCGACTCATTTTAAATGTACCAAATTGATATCGACTAGTGAGTGTGTTGAGATACCTTTTAGGATCTACCCCTCAAGGTGCCTCTGAAATGATAATGGATTATGTACCCAAATGAAAAATGCTCATTTCTTTCTCGTTTTCCAAAGAATACATGTATGTACCTCATTGGAGAAGCACACTTCTGCATACGTCGTAAAAGTGGATCGGTTTGAAAAAAATCTCAATTTGCTTTATATGCCAATCAAGGTACGAAATAATCAAAATCTTCTAATTTTTTATAACATATTATTTAATTTTTTTGAATCCTCATAACGAACGCGATAAGAAACCGACGAAGTTACCCAACGTATAAAAATACACGTTCAATGAGCGAATAACAATTCGAATTATCTTTCACGCTTGACCGTATCAATTCATGAATATAAATATCCAACAATGAATTTGAAAAAAAATACACTTAATAAGAATTTGATTACGTTTATTTGCGATAAAAATTACATTCGCACTACCTCGATAAAAAATAAAAAAATAAAAAAAATAGAGGAAAAATACCAACTTGAAATATTGGCCTTCCAAGCTACGCCGAAAAATAGGGGAAAAATTGAAAATCGATGATGATAAATTTTCCTCGCAAAACGTGGCCATTCAACGTGAGTAAGCCTCATTAACGCTGTAATCAAAGGTTGTCGTGTTTTTCCTCTTTCCAAAATCAGCTTTATTACTATACTTACCACACTTTCTTGTACATATTGATTGGAGCAAGAGCAATGTAAGGAATCCTATTTGAATGTTCATTAGGGTACTTCAAACAATCGAGTTTTTTTGGTAGCAACATGATGTAAGTATACAAGTATAGGTATGTATTCGTATGGCTTCGTTCATTCGTTTCTGTATAAACACAAATAAAAATCATGTTAGTTTATAAGGCGGAATATCTTTATCAAATTCAAAATAAGAAAAACGATTAATTGCTCATTTGAAAAATGGTACAAAATTTAAGAAAATAAAAAAATTTGATGTTTTGGAAAATTATGTAAAAAAATTTTAAAGAAAAATTCTAAAAAATTTAAAACATTTCGACAAAAAATTTAGAAGTTTCTAAAAATTGTGAAAAATTCATAAAGCTTGAAAATTCAAGAATTACGAGAAATTGAAAAATTTCAAAAATTTCAAAATTTTTAGAAAATTTGAAAAAAAAATTCAACAAATGAGGAGAATTTTCTAATTGTAAAATTAAAAAAATTTGGTGAGAATTTTGAGAAATTTCAACAATTTCAAACAATGAAAAAAATTTTATAAACCAAATTTTTCAGAGTAGAAAAATTTGAACTTCATTTCAACTCTTGTTTCCGTTTTTTTTTTTTTTTTTTTTTTTTTTGTGAAATGATCGTACAATTTCAAAAAATATTCACCCCATAGGTACCCGTATACAAATGAAAACGCCATCCCATAAAATTCGAATCGAAATTTAAAAATAAATTCCCATCCTACTCATCTCGGAATACGTGCAGTAAAACACCAAGTATTCGTCGATGTTTTTTCACTCTTTTAAAATTGAAAAAAAAAACGAAAAAAAGTTCTCGAGGTAATTTTTAATTTTTTTTTCCTCGACGTCGAAACACCGTGTGGTCGAACAAAGACATAATTTCCAAGAATACGAACCGAGGCGAAAGAATCTGGTATGGAAAAGAAAACGAAGAATTTTTCGAAGCCAGATTCATCTTTCTTTTGTTGAAAAAAAAAAGGGTCGACTGATTCATAACCTTGTAGTCTTTTTATTTTTTTTTATTACAGGATACTCGAACGAGAGGTTGTTTGTATCGATGCCTCACCTTCTTTATCACCCCAATAACCTTCTCCGTTGCAGCCCTTCAACGTAGGTACCCCAAAAAAATCCATTTTTTACTTCATTTCTAAAAAATGAACCTCGCTGACGCCGTCTCCGTTCGAAAGTACGCCATTTTGTAGCAGTACTCTCGTCGAAAAGATCGCACCACGAATTATTGTGATGCGATAAAATTACGGTTTCTTTTTTTTATTTCTCAGAATACCGCACCGGAAATAGTTTTATTTGCCGAGTGAATTTTTTTTTTCGCTTCACCTTTCCGTTCGTTTTTCACTTTATTTATCATCATTATTATTATTTTTTTTTCGCATCAAAAAAAAAAAAAACGAAACGTGAAAAAAGTAAACTATTAAATTTTGAAACCGCGCGCGTTGGTTCGATGCGAAGACGATGACGCGCATAAATTAGTCGAAAAAATATTAAAACGGGGGAAAAATCACACGCGTCACGCTTTATACAGTATTTTTTTGACGAATTTGTGAAATATATGTACGTATAATACTGTACATATATAGGCGGCAATACGACGTAATAATATTCTCATTGGTATGAAAACAGGTTGTTTACGAATTTGATCTAGCTTGCCCATTTTCACAACGTTCCGGCAAATTCCACTCGGCTCGTATGTATATACTCGTCTCCTGCGCTAAATTCTCGACCGACCGACGAATTACCCGCCGCCGCCGTCTGGCATTTTGTCTTCTGCTTCTGCCCTGCCTGCGACGGCGAGTTGTGGGAAGCGAAGCGGCGGGTTTCGTTTCGAGTTTTGTGGAATTATTTTTTCAAAGAAACGGTAGAAGGGAGGGCTGGCGGCGGCCGCGGAGAGGGGATTCAAGATTTTTAGAATGAAAGAACACCAAATGGATGTGCGATAGGTAATAATTCGAAACGCACAAGCGAGCTAGGCGGGCGCGGCGGAGGGGCTGCAACCAAATTATCCGATAAATAAGTGACGGACGGGCGACGAAGTGCAGTAATGGCCCTAGTGGAACGATATCATGCGGAAAGAGAGAGGCAGGCGTGACTCGTTTTTATTTCCCATTTTAGAAGAGAGCGTAAAATTTAGTTCCGGGTATTTGCTCGGGTACCAGACTCGATATTACCGTCGTACATCTTCGCATTGTTCGAGATCATTATACGGAGCATATTTTTTTTTCTCATTTTTTCCTTTTCTATTTTTCACAAACCTATGGGACTGGACACGAAAAAAATGTCGTATAGGGTACCCAAGTACCAATACCCATAGTCACACGTTCGACGTAATCGATCCACAGGTGCAGCTGCGGCGTCAGCGATCAAATTTCTAATTAGACGAATTTCCTTCGGCGCGAGTACATCTACACAATCGTATTACGATTACGAACGCAGATCGTACAGCAATAACCTCGAGAGCGGGCGGGGCAATAGAAGGCGGGACTCGGTATTTTTCCACGATGCTGATGAACCACCGAAGATCACACTGTGACGTCTGCGACTGATCTGACGTTCGAATTTTTCAACGACAGGTGGTAATTTTGGGAATTTTTTCGCTCGAAATGTACAGCAGCTTCTTTCAAACCTAGTTCTACTTCGAGATTTTGGCATTTGGCGAAGAATAATCGGACCGGTGGCCGACGCTGGCGGTGCGGTGAAGGCTGTCGAATGACCGGATGACAGGACACGAGGTCCTGCTCCGTTCAGCGGTGCTGGTCGACGCCGCGATGGGCGAATTTACGACGATCGCAGCGTCAGAATTTCTTTTACAGCTGCCATTACGTCAGACCACAGACGTATGCGAGCGTACCCTGTGTACTGCGGGTTAGCGAACGATTTGACGCGAATGGACACCGTCGTCGTAGCGTGCGCCGCTTACGTAGCATTCATCACGCTGGCTATACACAATACATTTTTTTTTTTTTTGTAATAAAGAGCGGAAACCGAGCGGAGAGCGATGGCCGGAGGGAGCCGAACAGCAGGAGGATAGGGCTGGTACAGTTGGCGGGAGCGTTCAACGAACGAAAAAGCGCCGGTTGCGTTTTTGTCCGCTAGAGTTCGTCACGAAATTACGATGACGATGCCGGCGTGATGGCGAGGAGGGCGGCAGGAGACCGTAACTGCGGGTCAGGTGTTGACGGGGCAGGCAGCGGCGGCGGCGGCGGCGGCTGAGAAACGGCGTCGTTGCAAGTTCATCGCGGAATGGTGTACGCGGGAGGAATTCTCTCCATGGCTGGCTTGCGTGAACGGCGATCCGCATAAAGCGTATTGCGTACTGTGCGAGAAATTGTTTCCGGTTAGTCACGGCGGTCTGCATGATGTGAAAGCCCACCAAAAACAGGCAAAAGACGTACTGTCTTAGGACGAGAGGAATTTGAAAAATTTTCTGCAATACGGCGTCGGCCATTTTCATCAATTTCGAAAATTAGTCTACCGAACGGAAACGAGTGTACAGCATTACGGTATGTGAGTTCGCGTTTTTTATCTATTTTTTTCCCTTCTCCTTCGCCAGTTTTAGCTCTCTTTTTATTTCGGTTTCGGGTAATTCATTCATTCTCGTTCGGTTCGATTTTTTTTTCGCCCAATTCTTCGTAGTTCGTGCAAGTTCGACGTATTTTCGCATAATATTCTTTTGTGGTGTAAAGTTGCGCGATATTTTAACGCGGGTTTTTTCACATTTTTCCCCTGATCGCAGCTCAACCAGCCAGCGTGTATACTGTAAGCATAAAGTTTTTTTCATTTTAATTTCTATTTTTCGCTTCTTTATCACGGCGTTGCCGGCGCTGCGCGATAATTTCCGCTGAAAAAATATCGGCGAAATTTTCAATTTGATTTGAACGAAGCGACGGCGGTGAACGGCGAAGGCGACGACGACTCGCACTTCATAACACACATTTTCGAATTGGCGGCCAACGTAAAAATTCCGTCGCAGCGGTGGTGTTTTCGACTCGGTCTTGTCGTGTTACGTGATCTGGTAGTTTTGAATCGGCTTTTTCAACCAGCTGAATATCATTTCTTGGAAAAATACTCGGGCTCGGTTGCAACGCGAATAAAAAAACAGCGGCCGTACCGTACCTACGATACAGAAAAAAAAAACACAAAAATAATATCGGAGAAAATTCGCCTTCTACTTCGGTCCTACTTCGATTCACTCGGTGTTTTTTTTCGTTCGTCTTTCTTCTTTTTTTCCTCTTTTTCTTTTCGCATTATTGAGGTCTCTTCTTTCGTGTTTTTTTTCCCATTTTCCATTCGCCGCAGTGTTGGTTGTTCAACGTTCGACTCGACTCAGTCAGTCAGTTTCTGTAGGTAAGTTAATATTATTATTTCGTTGTTGTTAACAGTGAAACGGTACAACGACCTCTGCGATTAGAAAGAAAGAACGCGACACTAAAATATTATATTCTTACTTACCATTACCGTGTGCTCGCTCCGACTCGTTCACGTTTTATATAAAATCGTAAATAGAACGCGCGCTGCAATTTATTTCAGATTAGTTTTTTTCGTTTCCATTTTTCAGTCCGAGTCGCAATTTTGTGTTCGAATGTCGGGTTTTTTCCTCGTTTCTTCCAAATGCTCGTAATATTTGTGCTCCGATTATCGACGACGGTGTTGTGAAAGTAAGCAAACAACTCGTTTCTTCTTTTATATTTTTTTCAATTTTTTTTTTCACTTCATTGTTGGCCGGACGTGAAATTTTTTCCCATATTGCGTGTTTGGTTTCGTCGTCGGCGTCGTTGCTAGAAAAAAATATAAAAAAATTCACGTTAATTTTCTACGCTTTTAATTAATTTATTTTCTTTCCTCAGCCGAGAGTTAATTAGAAGTAAATATTGCATTATCAACTTCGCGAATCGAATTTAGTATTTTTTTTTTTTTAATCATTTTGTGAACAGTGCGTTGTTTTTCATTGGAAAAATTAATCGATTTCGGTGTTTTCGGTGTGATTGAAGTTATCGAGTGATAATTTTCTTCAAGCGAAAATTGCACGAAAATAAGGTCGATTTTTACCAGCTGCTACGTTTCTTTTTTCTCGAATTGCACTTCGATTTCAGGTAGAGAAAAGTTTTGTTCTACTTTGTTTTGTTCGACGTGAAAGCTAACACTTTCGCGTGCCGACATTTATTGTGATAATTTTCAGTGATAAGGAATACGGTACGGTCTTCGGATTGGAATATTATAGATTTGCGTTGCGTTGCACTACGACTAGGACGAGAATATTTTCATGTTCAGATGACTGAATGTACATTAGACATCGTAATGTGTGGCGAGTGAAACGTGGCTATAACAATCGAGTTCCATTATTGTATTATCTGTTTCTGTCGTTATAAATATTTTCGAGTAAATAGAAATACTCGTTTTGGGATTTACATCCACACACACACACACACACACACACACTAACGAACGCGTTTACTTCGTATTGTGTACGTGAAACAGATATTTTCAAAAATCTTTCCGTAGAGGTTAATTTCTCGATAAACATGTACGTCAGGATGAAAATTTCTTCTCTATCGAGTCGATGTTTATTCTCGACCAAAAAAAAAAAAAAAAAAAAAAAAATCCCAAA
>FIZT01055023.1:0-15374 GCA_900065295.1 Paracoccus marginatus
AGAAAATCTGAAAATGATGTGGCCCGAGCGAAGCGAGGGCAAAAAATTTCGAGAAAATTTTGAAAAAAATTGTGCCATTTTGGCTTAAAAAAAAGTGTATTTTCTGCTTATTTGTATCGCCAATCCTCGTAGATGATTTTCGCCTGTAGTACTTCGTAGGTCTGGGGGGCTTTAGCCCCCTAGCCCCTTTTGCGTGCGCCACTGCTAGTGATAGAGACCTAAGCTGAAATTCGGTATAGGACGGCTCCGAAAGGTGTATGCGTTTAACTTCAACCTACTTCAACTTCAGAGCCGAATTATCCATTAGACAGAGTAGATAACTGTCTAGGGCCTACGAACTTTTTGGGCTTTACATGCTAAAACTGAAATTCTTTCAAAAATTATCTCAAAATTTTCACCCTCGCTTTCTGTTCCGCGTTTTCAAAATTTAATTAATCAAGAATACCTAGCCTTCCGATGCTCTAGCGCCCCACGAATGTAGTAATTTAATAATGATTGGGCATGTAAACTAAAAAAAAATTTGAAGCAGTAAATTGTCTAGGGCCTACGAAAACCTAGTTCGGCTCTGTTCAACTTATAATAGTTTGATTTTCATGTTAAAAAGGTAGAAAAATGAAGATATGAAAAACAGTAGCAGTTTGAGATGTTCTTTTTGTTTTCAATTTCCTCATTGCCGGTACCATTTCTTTTTTGAATTTGTTTGAAAATGATGTAGAAATTTTATTGAAATATTTACTTACGTCTTAAAAAATACTGATTATCTGCATACTTGAATAATGAATATCAGTGAAAGAATTCAGGCCTAGAAGCATTCAAAAATAAAAAATCAACATCCACCGTTCCTAAATCACCACCCAACCAATCCTAAATTTTTCTAAAATCATCACGCCAAGGTCACGTAAATCAATTCCAGACAGCTTTACCAATGAACTTGTGAGATGATTAGCCTCCCGTATATCCTCCTATTCGCCACGAAGCCGGCCTAATATCTCGTTTGGTTGATTATTTTAATTTTTGTAATTTCGTTCAACGGACGAAAAATTGATACCTACTTGTACCCACATCTGATTATAAACGACGTGCGCCTGATTAATAATTCATCGTACGTTTTCGGCTCGTTTCACATTACTTAGGGTACTCCTATGCATACGTAGACGTACATAGCACATACCTACATACATATGTATACGTATTACGTAGTATTGTACCTATCTACAGATAGACTTGATTTTTTATTTGAAAAAAGTGGGGAGACTGTAATAGAATCGAACATTAAGCACTCTAAAAATGTATACGAGCAACAAGTGTCTGCGACTGCGAGTCTTGTATATGTAGTTGGGACTTGAAGTGTATACGCGTACATGTGCGATAGCGAAAACGTGTGTTGGAACGTTGTACCGAGTACTAAAAACAGTTTTATCTTGCAAAGTGTGAATTTTTTCGTATTAAAATGTGAGTTTTCAAACAGTGATCTTATTTTTACTTCTCAATCATCTTCTAACATGATTTCTTCTTCGTTTAGGGTCATTCAGCAGAGGCCATTCCAGTTTAAAATTCACGACACCGTTCATACAGGTTAGATTCAAAATTTTCGCACATTTTACATTTTCACTTTCTACAATTTTTACCCCTCCTGCGCAGTGAGTGACGATGTACCTCCCGAAACCACGCTAAATGACTACCTAAGAAATTACGCCAACCTCAAAGGCACCAAATTCATGTGTTTAGAGGGAGGCTGCGGAGCTTGCATAGTAGCCATAAAGAGACCCAACGTGGTAACCGGTAAACCGGAGATAATAGCTGCGAATTCGGTCAGTACCCTGTACCACAATCTATGACCACAATCTTCTGATAAATCCAAGACCTACTTGCTAGTAATCGTTTACGAAACTTTACAGTGCCTCGTACCACTTTTCAGCTGTTACGGCTGGAGTATCATAACCGTCGAGGGTATAGGTAACAGGAGATCCGGATACCACAAGGTTCAATCCACTCTGGCTGGCTTTAGCGGGACTCAATGCGGCTACTGTACTCCTGGCATGGTCATGAATATGTTCAGGTACACAGAAGCTTGATTTTTACTCGGTCTCAAGTTACATGCGATCTGTTTAGTAAACCTAGTATCTAATTTTTTCGCATTCAGCTTACTCGAAGATAACAATAAAATCACCATGAGTGAGATTGAGAATTCATTCGGTGGTAATATGTGTCGATGTACCGGATACAGATCCATTTTGGACGCTTTCAAATCTCTAGCCAGCGACGCTACTCCCGAATTAAGGAAAACTTGCACCGATATCGAAGTAGGTGGTTTTATATAACTCTGCCAAAAGCCTTCATAATTTTGGCTCTTCCCACAGGATATCATGAGCCAGTTGAAAATCTGCTCGAAGACGCAACAACCTTGCCAGAATTTGTGCAAGACTAGTGGATCAGATACTTGCGCCTCTGATCGTCACGATGGTACCCAAATACCCGACGTATCGATCTCGGTACAGCTGCAAGGAGCCAAATGGATCAAAGTGAAAACAGTTCAAGAAGTTTACGAAGCTTTCGAACAGGTCAAAGACGACACCAAGTATATGATCGTAGGAGGAAATACAGCTCATGGTAAGAGATTATGAAGATTTTATAGGTAGCTATGAAATTGATTCAGTGGGTTCCATATACCTTTATTTTTTGCAAAAAGTTTTCATTATATCATCGTCTAAATTGTGTTCACTCGTATGGTAGAGCTATTTCCTTCGAATTTCTCTCATTATTCATGCGTTTGACCATCAACTATGCCGTCGCGTCGTTTCACATTGATTAATACCTATACTACGACAATACTGCAAATCGAATAATGAAAATTGAAAATAATTTTTATTGCATGCTTAGGTAAGTTTCAGGCGCGTACGAACAATGAATTATTACATTCTATGTTTTGTCCACTGCTTTGACGAGTTGTGAAAATAGCTACTCAATTTTTTTATTTTAATTTCGAATCGTTAAAACTTGTGCGGTGAAACGAGGGGGTGTAGGGTCATCCAATCAACCAGTTCATGTGTAGAATGAATTCAACGCTGAATGACGTTGCGAATAAATACCTAAGTACCTATAATGAATCTACATGAGAGTGTATCAACCAACGCAACGTTATGAAAATGTGATAACAAATGTAAGCGATTTGTATAGGTAAATTTGAGATTTAAAAATGAAGCGTTTGTATTTTTGTACGATGAGTAAGCAGCCTACCTAGTTCGCACGAATTATCACTTCAAATAACGAGATAAGATACGAAGAAAAAGAAAAATTTATTCCACTTGCACTCTCAAGTACCTAATACCTTATTTTACTAATGCGCTGATAATTTTTTTTTGTTTTACGACAACAAGGTATAATTTTATGATTGAAATTCGCATTGCTGCGTTCACATTTTCGCCCTATACGAAAGCACACAGGATACTATTAACTTTGGTTATCCAACCCGAAAATACCTTATTGTTATTTACCTACATATAATTTTTAGTGACAGTTTTCTAAATAAAAACTGCTACAAATTCGCAACTTCTCGACAGATTTTCGCAATCTAATTAAATGTTGCAAAAATAAATGACATTTGAATGAACGACCAAACGCGGAATTGTGAGCCGATCTAGGTTTTTCAAAAAAAAAAAGGAAACAACATGCCGAACTTTGAGCGAGGCGCCGACGAAAGAGTGAATAATTTTTTTTCGGAATGAAGGGTGAGGAGGCAGAGGGTTAAACTTCATTTTTTTTCATTTTGGAAATGTTTAAATTTTGAATTTTCCAAATTTTTAGGAATTTTTAAGAAATTTTCAATTTTCACGAAATTTTCAATTATTGTCGCGGAATTTTCAATTTTCACGAAATTTTCAATTTTCACGAAATTTCTATTTTTCACGAAATTTTCAATTTTTACTTAATTTTCAATTTTCACGAAATTCTTAATTTTCACCAAATCATCAATGTTTTCAAAATTTCTAATTTTCACGAAATTTTCAATTTTTAGAGAAACTTGAACCTTCCGAAATGAAAATAAATCAATGAACCAATTGATTTATGATTTTTTTCATCCCGTACACATCGAATCGTTCGCGAATGGCTCCCTCAACTATTCACTCGAGGAATCGAAAAAAAATAGAAAAGAAAAAATCAAACTCTCGCACCTACATTTTTTCAACTCTCTAACCATATTCTCAATTTCTTTCACTTTCAGGTGTCTACAGAACCCAACCTAGCGACCTATACATCGACATAAACGGAGTCAAAGAACTTCACGACTACTCAGCGAGCTCGGACAAGCTCGTCCTGGGAGGGAACATGACCCTCACAAGAACCATGCAAGTAATGAACCAAGTGGCCGCAGAAAATCCCAGTAAATTCGGTTACCTCAAAAAACTCGCCAGCCACATCGACCTAATCGCCAACGTACCGGTCCGAAACGTACGTAAGAACACGAATTCATTTCACATTCAAATTTAAGCTCGACAATGGTCATTTTTCATACTTTAATGGCGTCGTTTCAGGTTGGAACTTTGGCTGGCAACCTCTCGATTAAATACTTCCACAGAGAGTTTCCGTCTGACTTATTCTTGATACTGGAAACCGTTGACGCTCAATTAACCATAGGTAAGTATAACAATTACCTATAGGCCAGTACTCTCCTCGTGTACCGTTTGCGGCTAATTATCAGGTGTCACATTTGATGTTGATGCGCGACTATGTGGGAGGGTATTGGCTGCGGTATACTTACCTACGTACTTTCAAGTTTCATTCGATAACTGAATATGAATAGGTATCATTTAAGCGTAAACTAATGTCTCAGGTCATAAGAGCGGAATGGTGTACTCGTATCCGTTGGCTCAGTATTTAGCATTGGATATGCGATGCAGACTCATTATAAATATCACGTTGCCGGCATTGGATTCTTCCAGTTACGTGTACACTTCGTATAAGGTAATTTTCTACCTCGCTCACTCCACACTGCATGGCCTTGTGTATTTCGAAAATCGTTTATAATTTTACATCATTTCTCAACGCAGATCATGCAAAGAGCTCAAAATACTCACGCATACGTCAACGCCGGATTTCTCGTCAAAGTCGATAAAAATGCCTACTATCGGGTGATTGATCCGCCCAGGATTGTCTACGGAGGTATCAGTCCAGACTTTGTGGGTACCTGTTTCGTTTTAAAAAAAATTCTCAAATATTTCTTTCACATTTTAGCCGACGTTTTCTCACACAGGTGCATGCCACAAATACCGAAAATTTTATACAAGGCAAGAATTTACTCGAACTGAATACGCTAAAAGATGCTTGCAAAATTTTAAAATCCGAACTCAAGCCTGACAACGATCCTCTAGAAGCAGCGCCAGAGTATCGAGTTTCGTTGGCGGTGAATTTATTCTACAAGGTATTTCCCTAGACCGTAGGCCACCTAG
Source organism: Paracoccus marginatus (assembly GCA_900065295.1). Taxonomy (NCBI): domain Eukaryota; kingdom Metazoa; phylum Arthropoda; class Insecta; order Hemiptera; family Pseudococcidae; genus Paracoccus; species Paracoccus marginatus. Next base: position 5,448 of record FIZT01055023.1, read on the forward strand.
CACAGCTCTAATTATCTTACTCATCTACGGCTTTTCTTTTTCTAGTTTGTCCTTAGTTTATCTCCAAGCTCAGTCGACAGTCGATATCGCAGCGGAGGAGATTTACTGGTCAGGCCCCTTTCGTCGGGTAAACAAGATTTCCAAACTGATAAATCGGTATATCCTGTAACAAAACCAATGCCTAAATTGGAAGCGTTTGCTCAGTGCTCGGGTAAGGCGAGACAATTTTTCTTATTTTTTTTCTCAGTCTGAAAGTTAATTTGTTCATTTTGTTTTGGTCGATTAGGTGAAGCTGAATACGTCAATGATATTCCAGCTCAGGTCAATGAACTCTACGGAGCTTTTGTTTTGTCGAAAAAAGGACCTGGTAAATTGACCAGTATTGATACGAGTGCTATAAAGGTGATCATTACCTACTTCTGAAATCATTTTGAATTAATGCTCATGCGCAACAAAAAGATCATAAATTAATCATTTAAAAAAAAAAAAAATGAAACGAAATTTCTATCTTTTGAATTCTACGTGAATTTCTATTTCTTTTTGTAATTAAAAATCAAAATCTGACTATTTACATCACATTTCCAAAATATGCCAAAATTATTCTTTAAAAAGGCACAAAAGGGTACCCCCCGGTTAAGATAGGTGAATCTGCCTAAGAGCTACTTTTCAAAATTAACCATCAGACATTATGAAGTACTCCAAAAGAATTTTCAGACGCATTTTCTACCTCCCAGCCCACCCCCTTTCCCCTACAACCCCCAAAATATCGTTTTTTCGTTGAAAAATCCTATTTTGGTACCTAATAAACCAAAAATTTTGAAATTTATACAGTGTACCTACCTATACGGAGAGTGGTAACAAACTTTTGAGAATTTTTTCAGATTCTTAGGCAGATTCACCCATCTTAACCAGGGGTACCCTTTAAAATGCAAAAAAAAAGTTGAAAAATTTCTCAGGAAAGTGAAAAAAATGTAAAAATTTTTTCTAACAGAATTTGCAAAAAAAAAAAAATGGCATAATTTTCCAAAAAAAATCGAGGCATTCTTGTGAGGTTTTTTTTTACAATTTTCACATTTTTTTCAATTTATGATTTTTTATTTTCAAAGAGAAAATTAAAATTAAATTTTTGGTTTTTTTGTAAAAAAAAACAAACTACAAAGAGTTTTGTACGAATCAGAGGTATCATGTTCAAGATTTTCAAATTCTTTTATCAATTTTTACACAATTCTATAAAAAATTACAGCAGTTTTTCAACTTCTTCATTAAAATTCATCTTCCTCTCTTCCGGTCACATTCTCGAAAAAATTCTACGTTCCACTCTGCAAATGAGTGATTAACCTCATTCACCTGCTTAAAATCAATCCGGGAACGCGACTCAAACAACAAGCGAACGACTTGGCATAATATAAATAAATACTTAACTACATATTTCATCAGCGTTACGCTCGCTGTCACTTTATGAATTAATTCGCAGACTTAAAAACAAACTTTGTACACAGTAGGTACCTTACGTACCCGACAGTAGGTAGTGAGTCGGTAGGTACCTATGTACGACTAGCTACCTACGTACAACGTATTAAGCTATACTACACCCACACACCACTCAGCACTTTATAGATACACTAAACAAAGTACGACGCGACGTAAGTCGACGATGAGATTATTTCGCGACAAACAAGATGCACTTCTGGTAATGTCAAAGTGTATACATTTGCGACAAGTTCTACCTTAAAATAATGCAATATCGCATCCTATATTTTATATACCTTCAGCTGCGAAAGTAGTGTAGATATACGGTTCGGTTATTACGTCGCTCGTTGCGAGCAACGTCGCGAGCTTTTAATTTTAAAACACCGTTCGCAGCGATTAACTCGTTGACGAGTCCCTTCGTAATTGAATAATTCTACGTAAATAAATATTAAAACGCGTCCTTTGATAAACTCATCCGTACGACGGGAATTTTCCGTAGAATATGTCAGGAGTGGTGAAATTCATATCGGCCAAAGACATCCCAGGCAAAAACACTTTTGTAGAAGTATTCAAAATTGAAGACGAACAGGTAAATACTTCATTGATCAATCGATCATTTCCCTAGCAAACCAATGTACCTAATCCTTCTCCCTTTTACAGCTGTTCGCCGAGAAAGAGATCCTCTACGCTGGCCAACCGGTCGGCGTGGTCATCGCCAAAAGCCAAACTATCGCCAACACGGCCGCCGATAAGGTGATCGTGAACGTCGATCAGTCTCGCAAACCTATTTTGGATTTCAAAGCAGTGGTCGACGCTAACGATACGAGTCGAATTAAATTAGACGCCAGCAAACCGGCCACTACCGAGAAAAGTGAGTAATTTCAACTTACCAAGCAATCAAAATACCCCTTTCGTTACCCTATTTCGATTCAGAACCTGCAAACTTTTCGATTATGTGTACGAAACAAAAAGCTATTCCTGATCGCGAAGAATTACTCGAAATAAACGTCGAGCTAGAGCAAGAGAATCGTAAACTATGGCTCGATTTAAAACAAAAGCAAAACCAGATCGTCGCCCAAAACGACAAAATCATCTTGCAAGAAGACCTGCTGAAAAGTCGTGCCGAACTAAAAAGACTCCTCTCCGAATACCTGGCTACGATCAGATCGCTGCAGAGAAACGTCACGTTCTTGCAAAATGAAAACAAAATACTCGAGGAGCGTTTCTACAAAAGTCAGATTACCCTTAAGCAGCTCACAACTCAAGGGTACATCGACCAAAAAGAATGCATCAACGAGAATATCTCGTTAAAGCTGAAGCTACACAGTATCGAGAAGGAATTCCGTCGGTATAAGCATCTATGGGACAAAAACACCAACGTAGCTTCGGAAATTATGGCAGCTCAAGAGACCATCATGAACCTAGAGCAGAAGCTAATGGAATGCCAACCTTTGGCCACCGAATGCAAGCAAGTCAAAGCGCAATTTTCCGACTGCGAGAGTAAACTGAAATCGGCCACCTACTCCAACGCGATCCTCAAAGACGAACTGAGCAAGGCCAAAACCAAAACGCAAGACGTATGTAACGAGAACGAAGAGCTGAAAAAACAAACTACCAAATATACCGAGCTCATAACACGCCTAAAAGAGGAGAATACTTCGATGGAGCACTTCGTCGAGAAGAGTTTCCGCCTAGAAGGAGCCCTAGCCGAACTGGACGACTTGAACGTCGTACTCAAGAAACAAGAATCCATGCTGGGGGTGCTGTTCGACGAAAATCAATCCCTCAAGGACGGCATAGGCCACCTATTCGACGAAATAAACCAGCTCAAAGACCGTAACTGGAAGCTGGAACGGTACGCTAACGACATGGAACATTCTTATTTTAAAGCCGAGAAGAATACTGGCGCTTTAGAACAACGCTTGAACTATTTCCAATCGGTACTTTCGGAAAATGATCGAATGAAACTGACCCACGAAGATATCACCAAACGGAACCGATTTTTGGAAGAAACCAATAACGCCCTGATGACCAAATTGGCCGACGTCGAGAAGAACCTCCACGCTGTCACGCACGCCCTCAATATAACCAAAGAAGAGAATCAGAAACTCATCAAAGACACCACCACGCTGAGAAACGAATTGATGAACAATAATCGCAAGTTCACCCTCGAGAACGATATCTTGAAAGGAGAGTACGAGAAGCAGAAGGTTTTGGTGGCCAAGTATTCCGGAGTCGTATCCGATTTCAAGACGTTGCAGAGGAAATTCAACGAGTTGCAAGAGGTGAATTTCAAATCCAAGGAGGAGATGAGGAAATTGATCGAACAAAATGCTTACTTTAAGGATGAGTTGGAAGCTTTGAACCAAAAATACGAGGCGGCTAGGGAAGATAGAGAAAAACTGCAGAAAGAATTTAAAAATTCTAAGATGGCTTTAAAAGAGGCTGAAGCCTGGATCACGCAACTGGAATATCAATTAAATAGGCTGAGGAATCCTATACTTTAATATTTTTCTCTAGTTGAGGATGTTTCGTAGGTTAATAATCGCTTTCGTTCGTTTCGTTTCCATTGTTGTTATTTTTATAAGATTTGTTAAATTTCTTTTTCTAAACAATTCCTAATTTTTACTCGTATTTTTCTCTTTAACTTATTTTCTAAAAAAATATTTCATTTTTTCCTGTGATTTTAATTTTAAAAAATTTTCAGAGGACGTAAAATACAAGTTCAAAGGATCTTTGCTTATGGGAGGCCAATACCATTACACGATGGAGACCCAGACATGCTACTGTGTGCCAGTCGAAGACGGAATGGACATTTACCCATCTTCTCAATGGATTACCGCAGTCCAGCAGAATGCTGCAGTGGCTTTAAACATGCCAGAGAACAGGTACTTTTTTTTGAAAAAATTCTCACACCAATTCAGACCAATTTTAAAGCCCATGCTAATAATCAACTCACGTCCCAGCATCAATGTAAGCGTGAAGAGATGCGGTGGAGGATACGGATCCAAACTGGGGCGATCGGCTCTGGTATCGACAGCTTGCGCAGTCGCAGCTCACAATGTGCGACTACCTGTTCGAATGGTGGTGAAATTAGAAACCAATATGGAAGCTGTAGGCAAGCGATTCCCAATGTATGGAAAATATGAGGTATCACTAAATTTTCATTTCCCTATCGTTCCCATTAATCGATAATATCCTCGAGCGATTCTAATTATCGATCCAAATAACTTATCAAAAGCTGCTGTAAATCCTCAAACTCGATACAGTTGTTCTGATTAATATGACAATAGGTGGCTGTGAACGATCAAGGAGTTGTGCAATTTTTACATTTGAATACGTACACAGATCATGGCGAGAACGCGCTATTATAAGTAGGGTACACCAGCCAACTTTACGATATCAGTACTTGGTCTCATGAATGTTATGGTGTTACCATCGACGTCGCTCCCAATACTTATTGTAGATCTCCCGGTAACTTTTTCGACTTCAGTACTTAGAGCTTTTCTACTCTAGATAAAGGGTAACTTTTCACATGCAAAAGGTTCTTCTCTAGATCCGCTCTTTTGTATCTCTGTCTTCGTGCAATCTATTGAATTTTTAATCATAATAATTGAACGATACACCTTCTGTCGGAGTATGAGAGGTTTTTCAAAAAATGTAGGGATTTTTAACGAAATTTCTAGATTTTTTTAATTTTTAATAGTTTTTGAGGAAAGTTTTTCTTCACAAAAACCCTTATTAAACTACCTACATAGAAACTTGTTTTGCAAAAGATTTGCAAAAAACAAAAATTCTAGGCCCACGAAATCAAAATCTTTTGAAATTAAAATCATTTTTGTGCAAAACATTGGTGAAAATGCTAATGTTAAATTTCGGTGAAGATTTCTCTGCAAAATTTGGTTGAAAATATTAATGCAAAACTTTGGTGAAAATGGTTTATGAAAATTTTGTGGTGGAACTGTTGATGAAGAATTTTAGTGCGAAGTTCTTGTGAGAGTTTTACTGCAACAGCATGGGGGGAATTTTGAGGAAAATTTCATTTTTGTACAAAGCTTCGAAGTAAGTGTTTGAACATTTTGGTGACAATTTTTGTGAAAATTTCTAAGGAAAGTTTGGGTGAAAATATCAGTGCAAAATTTTTCTGATTTTTTAATTTTTTTTTCAATTTTTAAGCATTTTAATTTTTTTTTGCGAAATTGGTAAAGTGCAATTTTGTCGATCGGCTTTGGTATCGACAGCAGCTTTTGAATGGTTGTGAAATCAGAAACCAACCATCTTCAATATATGTACCTATGGAAAATATGAGTTTTCGTGTAATTTTCCAATACCTATAGGTATCTATTCCGTTTAATCGATAATATCCTCGAGCGATTCCAATTATCGATCCAAAAAACCTACAAGCTGCTGCAAATGCTCATACTCGATGCTATACATCTATAGTTTTGATTAATTTGACAACAGGTGGCTGTGAACGATCAAGGAGTAGTGCAATTTTTACACGTAAATACGTACACAGATCATGGCGCCTTGTCTAACGACGGCGTAGAAAGCGACATTATAAATTTCACCAGTCAACTATACGATATCAGTACTTGGTCTTATAAATGTTACGGCGTTACCCTCGACGTCACTCCCAATACTTATTGTAGATCTCCCGGTAACTTTTTCAACTTTAATAACGCTTTGCGAATTTTTGACAGCTTTTGTGCCCTAAGTGAAGGGCGACCTTTTTTTTTCGCGACAAAGTTTCATGTTACCGTGTGCTTTTGTATTAGTATCTATGCCGTAGTCGTCATGCCTTGAATTTGTAATCATTAATTGAGCGCTGTAATACCTTTTATCGGTCTATCAGAATTTTCCGTTTTTTAAGGGTGGAGGGAAGAAGGGTCGAAAAAATCGATCGATAGGCGCGCGTATGGTGTAAAACTTTCGACGTTTTCGTGATTGATACTCGCCCAAGGGGGCTGTTGCGCTGGGGTTAACATGTATTTGCTCGAAGAAAGAAACAATTTTTTCCCCCAATCTTTAAAAACGAAAACAATTTGATTTTTTTTTTTTTTTTTTTACAAGATTTCTGCAAATTTTCAGGCAGAGTTTAGAAAAATGATTCAATTTCTGAAGGATTTAGGTTTTTCGAGAATTTTTTCGAAAAAATTTTCTTTGAACAAAATCTATGAAAAATTTTTTTATCAAAAAATTCTGGTGAAAATTTTTGATGAATCCCAGGATATAAAATTTTAAAGGAAAATGAAGGTTTTTAATTCAAATTTTTGGTGCAATTTTTTGGTGAAAATTTCAATGAACAATATTTGAGGAAATGAAGGTGCTCATTTTCATGCAAAATTTTAGAGAAAATTTGATGAAAACTTCAGTGAAATTTTGGTGAAAATTTTAGTGAAAAATTTTGGCGAAAATTTCAGTGAAAATTCTAGCGAAAATTTTGCTGAAAAATTTCAGTGAAAAATTTGATGAAAATTTTAATGAAAATTTTTGGTGAAGATTTGGTGAATAATTTTGAATTTTTGCGTAAAATTTTGTTGAAAATTTTCGAGAAAATTTTTGTGCGAATTTTTGATGGTTTGGGTACAAAGTGTTGGCTCTTCGAAATCTGTTGATATTATTTGTGAGGAATTGGAATTTTTACTCAATTTTTTTTTTTCAAAAATTGTCACATTCTTTTTTTTTAGGAATCATGTTCAAATTTTCTGGCATTTTTTTGATTTCGTTACAATTTTCTACTTTTTTTTGAATTTCTAATATTTTTTCACACGCAACTTCATCGTTTTGGAAGGGGTGGAAAAAAATTCATTCATTATTCTTTTCATGCACATTCATTATCGTGCAATTTTGTAATTTTTGCCCAAATATGTTACCGGTTCAATTTCGTCCAAACTAGGCTAAAACAACAATTTCGAGTAAATTTAATTTCAACCTGGAAAGCATCTTGCAATTAAAACAACACACCGTAGAAAAAACATTAAACGAAGCACTTTTCAACGAAACCTAGCCGAACCTCGTGGCCAATTTAATTGTAACGTTGTACGACATTTTAAGATACATATAATTCAATTTTTTCCCCCACCCTTATAGTTTCAAAACCTGTCAAAAAGTAGCACGACGCGACGTACCGTACGTGGAAAAAAAAGTCTCTTGATAAATTTACTTTGACTTACCAGACCGAGCTGGCATTCCTTTTATATTAAATTCTTTCAACGAGAATAATTACCGCAATGGTAAAATTTCGTTTCGGTTAAAAGTGCCTTCTCGGGCGACTCAGACGTAAGGTTGACGTTAATTTTAGGTCGTGCTGCGAGAACAGCTACCTTTCCACGTACCAGTAGACCTATATGTACCCAGGCAACGGGAGGTATACGGTGGAAGCGAAAGCTCGCGTTCAAACACACGTTTAATTAATATCACCACAATGGACAATTTTACACTCGTTTCGGTTTTAACAAGTAGGTATTTTCTGTATGTTTCCGAGTCGCGGATGCTCCTTTGCGAATAAACACACCCTGAGGGGTCAGGGTTATACGTGTATACTCATTTTACGATGTTTGTTTTCGCGTTTTGCGGTTACACGTTAAGAGTTTCGCATATTATCGTTAAATATTAATTTTGCACCGTTTCGAATACGAGATCGTTTTAATTAAGTTGGCATTTTTCATACGTGCCGGTATAATTGCGCTACGCAGCGACCGTCGTCGTCGCAGCAACCACGCCGAACCATTTTTATTTGACGGGTCTTTTTTTTTTTCGTTCGAAAAATACTATTATCATTATCACACGAAGCATTGTACTCGGTAGAGTATTAATTAAAAAGCTCGAGTAGGTACGTATTAATACGTTCATGCTAGTGCTAATGTGTGCAGCAGGCAGTCGTTAATTTTCCATTTGTTTAAGTACCTACATACACGTACATGTATGCATGTTTAATGGAACAATATCACTGTTGCATGGCATTTGGATCCGCATTTTCTAAACCGCAGAGTGTATTTTTTTGGCTTGAATGAAATTACATAAAAATTCAAAAAATGGTTGGAAACATTTTCAAAAAACTTCTCAAAGTAGAAAAAAAAATTCATTACTATTTTTACAAAAAATTCATCAAAAAAATTACTAAAAATTTCCAAAATTTTTTTTAAAAATATTGAAAACATGAATTTTACAAAAATTGGAAAAAAATTCCTAAAAAATTTTTTCTCAAAAATGAAAAATGATAAAAATTTACGAAAATTGAAAATCACAGAAGCAGAAAAAATTTTTAGATAATCAAAAAAAATTGAAAAAAATTGAAAAAAGTTTATAAAAATTAAAAACTGAAAATTCAAAAAAATACAAAAAATTTTTCAAAGGTTTTCCCCAAAAATGAGAGTAAAATATCAAAAATTCAAATTTATGTCACTTGAAAAGAAAAATTGGTAACCAACATGGGGGGGGGGGGAAGTAATAAAAAAATGTAAATCAAAATTGCGACTGACGCGCTTTCGAGGGCCAATCGCTGGATTAACTCATGGCTTCAGTTCATTTTTAACCATAAAAAAAATGAAATCCAGAGTTCAAAGTTCAGTACCAATGTCGCCAGATAATCAAACTATCTCATCCTACGACTTTCTAAATGAAAAAATTCTCACCTTAACCTTATCGACTCTTTCTTCATCTACCTACATTCCAACTCCTACTCCAAATTTCAACTCAAGTACACCCTAGTAAGCATTTATCGACGCGAATTTCCACCGATCGGTATCATTTTTACTCTTTAGTCTGAAAACTTTGTCATTAGGTATTCGCACTAAAAGCGTTCCAGCCCGACACGAATATCGTACTTCGACAAAACAACCTACGCAACGTCGCGTCGTTGTCCCCGAGCGATAACGTGCTATTTGTTCTATCTTTATACTCAAATCTTTCGCTATTCGAATTAAATTCTTGATAAAAGATTAGTTCGTAAATGCTAAAAAACAATCGACTCGAGAAAAAGTTACCAGTCTCGTAGGTATACCTATCAGTTGTAACCAGTGCTAATGCTAGACACACTTTTCTTTCTCATTTCTCAATCATCTCCGCCCGTCTACAGAGGCGCATACCCTGGTCAAGCAACAAAATATTAACACGTAGGTAATTTCCGGAACTGAAGTTTTTATGGCTTCGAGAAAAAGATACGAGATTCGAAGTGACAACCACAAAGGAATGCATATCACACAGAGGATTATCCATTAGTTTGAGAGTTGAGTTTTAATTATACCGTAAGGTGGGGCTACTTTGAACAGGTGGGGCTACTTTGAACAAAACGCTCCGGAGCCAGAAAAGGCGCTCTAGCGTTGCAAATATGAGCTTTTCATGATTCGGAAGATTGTCTATCGATAGAGTATACAATCCAGAGTACATCCTAGTTCAGTGTCTCTCGTTAACATGTTTATGTTTTCGTTAAGAAGTAACCAAAAAAAGTAGTTG